>JAOUQY010000031.1:2697450-2712861 GCA_028566355.1 Doras micropoeus
TGAACAGTGTTTAAAAACTCCAGCAGCACTGCTGTGTCTGATCCAGTCACACCAGTACAACACACACTAACACACCATAACATAGAACAAACCGCAATACATCAAGTATATTCTATATATATATATATACAGCCTTCTTTTATTGACATGAACTCCACATGCTGCGAGCAGTAAACATTATGAAAGAGAGCAGTGCAGAAGTGTGCACACAATAAAGGACGCGTCACAGAAATGTAGTTCCCTACTGTTTTATTAGAAGTAACTTATTTTACAACTTTATGCCTGTAGAAAGAAAAAATGTGAAAAAGTGTTTATATACAATGATTTTTAAACTACTTTTAAACAAGTATAGGAATTAATAATAAACACAGAAAAATATCTATGGCTGTTCTAGTAATGCGAGACCAATATATAATCAGTCACATCCTCGGTTTGGGAAAAAAACAAAATAACTAATAGAAGGTACATTTATTTTTTACCCTTTTTTTTAGTACATAATCATTTTTTTTTAGAAACATTAGACTTCTCTTACACAAATAAACCTACACGAGATAACCATATGTACAAAAGAAAATGCTGAAATTTCAACATGTCCAGAGCGCTGAGGAAGACTGAAACGTATTGGATAAAAAAAAAAAACAGAAGATTTAAAAGATTAGCACTTTTGTAAAAACAAAACAAACACTGAGGTCCCAGCAGATTTAACAAATATATTCCCAAACCCACAAACACACTATTCACTCAGTGGGTCTTGAAGTGAATCCTGCTTCGTTATGGAAGGACGAATGCAAATGTAGCTTCCCACAGGCATCCGGATTTGGCTTACAAAACATGGAAGAGGCTAACCTGAACTATTACAGCTATATGCTGTGGGAACGGAAATAAGGATGGGATTTTACAGAGAAATAAGCGCCTGTACCTGCATCTGACAGCAGGGGGCAGCACTACATAGCAGCGATGACTCCACTGGAGCGTTCAGGCCACGCAGGGCAGACGCCATCCTCCAGGCCGGTTGGGTGGAGGCTGCTAGAGATGCAGACTACACTGCATGCTATATAACACCTCCCTGAGGAGTGACAGAGCACTAGCAGCCCACTAGCCACCTCTTCGGACCTTCGCACACCCCGACACGCACGGAGTTCACACAGACTGAACATGATCGGACCGTATAAAAAATGAACCGACAGAACAATGAAAAAAAAAAAAGGACCAGGGGTCAGAAGAGAACTGAGAAGGTTCTTCTGGTCGACTTGAGAAGCTGAGTTGAGAATTGTGTGAAATGAAGGGCTCTGGTTGGCAGTGATGGATATAGAGGAGTCACTGTGAAGCGACAGGAAGCAGCAGCCTATAAAAACACAGCTTATCACGTCATAGTGATGTTCCAAAGGTTATAATGAACAGAATAAAAAAAAAACATCAAATAAATTTATACAACCCCAAAGAAAAGAAATCCACACAGACTAAAAGAGCAGTGAGTTTATAAGTGACCTCGGAAAGAAAGCTAAAGGAAGGGAATGAGAAATTGCGCCCTCTGTGGGCTCGGCTCTATCAAAATTAACACTTGTATGCTGGCGTACTTTACTACAAGCGATAAAATTCCCCAGCAGCAGCTATCAATTAAACTCTTACACGCTCGGCCTTAGAAGTGCTTCAGAAATGCCTTTCGACATTATTGCCCCACATTGATAGATAGATAGATAGATAGATAGAGAGATAGAGAGATAGATAGAGAGATAGTATGCCTACGGAATGTACCGTTCGCTGTAGGTCAGTTCATCAAATTAAAAATATATCACTAACTTAAACAATTTAAACATGGCTAGGTAATCTCTGACGCCAATTTAGTGGAGTAACACTGGCCTAAATAAATAATACCACATAAAAGTGGTGGTGTGTCCAGCTCTTTCTGTCTGTATCTCAAAACTCAAACCATATACATGACTTCGGTGGTAGATGTGCGAAAAGGATGGATGCGATCAATCCCAAGCCTCTGCTGTTGTAACAGTCTCACACACAGTGTAACAGCTACGAGAAGGAGACAGACAGAGCAAGAGGACACCCACAAGGCAGTTTTAGAGGAATGCGTTGAGACAATAAATAAAAAAAAAAAAAGAAAGAAAGGATTTTCCTTCAACTTTTCTCTTAATCTACTTTTTAAAAAGTTTGTTAGTGTCAGGAAAAGCGTCCCCAAGTCTTTGAAATGAAAGACGTGGTTTTTCTTCTTCATATACTTTTTTTTTAATAATAAAAAACACACACACAAGTCCATCTGTGACAGAACGTCTTACTTCATTAACTTGTCTTTTCTTTTTAAGACAACACAATTTTCCCTTTACTCGTTTTCTCTGCAGACGACACCCAGCAGACTGTCCAATCAACACCAAGTCAATCCTCATCCAATTAAAATTTTGGAAACAGGCTGACATATTTAAAAAAGAGACACTCCTGGAAGTTCCGCTCACGCGAACACCTGCATCTTTCCACTGGCTTCGGAAGCGTGAGGAATTTGGGTGTGGGAAGAGGCAGGTGCGGAGACTGTTGGACTTGGGGTGGAGTCAGACCAATCGGAAACGCAGTGAGGGGAGGGGCTGGACCATGGCTCTGGAGACTCGGGGGATGGGGTCAGGTAGGGGTGCTCGCTGGGTACGTGCAGGTAATGCTTGGGCGTGGCGTCAATGGCGGAAGTGTAGCTACGTTGGGAAGGAGGAGTGGGGTAATCCTCCAATCCTGCACTGGTGGTGCTGCTACTGGCCTGCACTGGGGGAGCCTGGGAGACCTGTGGAGGAGCAGCCTGGCTCTGTGGGACTGCAGGTGTTTGGGGTGGCTGCTGCTGGGGCTGCTGGGATTGTGCCTGGCTCGGCTGCGGTTGCTGGTAGAAAGGTTGAGGAGGTTGTGGGGTCGGAGGCGTCGAGGCACCCAAGCTCGCCAGGGCCTGCTGGTTGGTCAGGCTGTGAACGTGGAGCTGCTGTTGTTGCTGCTGTTCGGCAATGGAAGGCAACTTGACGGGGCTGATGGTGGGTGTACTGGAGACTGGCGTAGGCTGCAACATTGGCTGCTGGGCGTTACGGAAAATCTGCTGCTGGTGCATGAGTATAGTGGCAGGCTGCATAGCACCAGGCGTCCCTGGGTGCACCAAGTTCACCATAGGCTGGGTGCACTGTGGGGTCTGTGGGGCACGGCTGTGCCAGTCAAACGGCACGCTCACAGGGCTCACCATGCCCATGCCCAGGCTCATCTGACCAGGGTTGAGAGCGTAGGTGTGAGTGGCTTGACTCAGCTCGTTCAAGCCAGCTAAGGAAACTGTGAAAGGACCACCGGCATCCATCATACCACTGTGCACCATTGGAGTACTGGGCACTGAGTGAAAGATCCCTGGAGAGGGCATAGCAGCTGGAGATGCTGGGTTAGTGACATAACCGGCGTTACTGGCACCACCGCGTGGTGAGTCCAGCGAGTCCACAGGCGACAGTGTTACTGAACTGTCCAGCAGTGCACTCTGCATGTCCAGCGTCAGCTTCTTGTTCCGTGCCTTCGCGGCATCCTTGAGACCACTCCCGTGCTGTCCGCCTATTCCTTTGGCGCCTGGTCGGCGGTTCTTCTTGCCCTGTGGTGTGTTTTTCAGACTGGGCAGGAAGCTGCCCGGTGGACACATGAGTGGTGAGAGAGCATGGCCACCTGCTAGGTGGTGTCCTGCGCCAGCGTGGCTCTGTGGGCTGCGCACCGTGTTGTACTCATCCAATAGCTGCACGATGTCATGGTGCATGCGGTCCTGAGCGATGTCGCGAGGAAGCCGGTCCATGTGGTCTGTAATCTCACGGTTGGCAAAGTGGGCCAACAGCACCTTCACTGCCTCACAGCTGCCCTCCCTCGCAGCCAAGAAGAGTGGCGTCTCCTCCTGAAGAACAAATGTAAGTTATATGTGAGAAAATTATTATTTTAAAAAAGAAAATGTCGCGTATGGGAAAGGTATAACTAAAGCTGAACTGTGGCTGAAGGGATTACTGGATTACTCTACCTTAAGATCTTGCATGTCTTTGTTGGCTCCATTCTTCAACAAGGCAATAATGGCTTCAACATTATTCACAGCTGCAGCCCAGTGCAGTGCAGATTTGCCTAGATGAGGGTACAAACATGAATATAATCTCACACTTTTTACATGACTATATTAAATAATGACAGTATTATTGGGGAAAAGAGGACTAAGAATGCACTAAGTGCACTTACCAAGCTCGTCCACAGCGTTGACATCAGCGTGGCAAGTGATGAGCTCTTCCACCATGCCCTCCACCGGCAACCGAGCAGCCAGGATCAGGGCTGTAGAGCCGTCATACATGCGTGCATCCAAATCTGTCGCCCGTGTCCTGATCAGTATCTGGCAACAAAATGGGAGGCGTGTTACAATCATCACAATCTGTCAGGAGTACAAGCTTTCTGTAAACTCTAGTGAAGGATGCAGGATCGAACACATGCACAGATACTGATTTCCTGATTAGACACTCATCTGAGCTTTGTAATTGATGCCTTTTAATAAATATTTTGAAAATTCCCTTCCATCTCTACTTTACCTCTAAACCACATCTGAACACAGTAGAGAAGGTAATACTTTACTAGCAAACTGCAATCTCTACCTGGAAGACACCCTGAGCATCAGCAGCCACAGCAGCATGTAGAGGTGTGCGACCCGTGTTGTCCTGTGCATTGGCATCAGCTCCGGCGTCCAGCAGCCGTTTGGCAGCATCGGCACGGGCGTAGCGGGCAGCCAAGTGAAGAGCTGTTTCTCCGGTCCGGTCAGTCTGAGCACCCAGCGATGCTCCCTGGTAGATGAGGTCTGATATGATATTAGCTGAGGACTCCTCCGAGTCATCGTCCTCAGCCACTTCCTGCTCGAGGCCTCCACCACAGAATGATGCCAACATCAGTGGAGTAAAGCCATCTACAGAAACACATGGGTCAGTTATTCTAGTTCAGGATAGTTATAGATTAATGTTCTGGAATGTCCATGATACTTGTTCCTGCACCAGCCTATTTTTTTTCACTTTTCATGTAAAAAACCAGGGTTTTCATGTTACTGAAAAACTCCAGGGTCCAGTACAACACACATTCTACTGCACGCTATTTCTGTACCTGGTCCCCGGACATTGACGTCCATGCAGTCGCCATCGAATTCACCCTGTGGAGGTGTGAGGGCCATGGACGGTGGCATGCGGATGTCTGCGGCCGCCAGGTGGTGCTGCGTCCACTGCCTGCTGTCCACAGCGTCCTCGCTGTCTGAGAGAATGCTCGGCTCCTCCACCTGTAGCACACACACACATGACCTCGTGTTATGGAAATCCTTGTTCCTGCTTCTCATCGGCAGTTCCATATGGGTGTGATTTATGCCATGACCTCAGCTTGTGATTTATGTTAACTGGATGATAGGTGGAACATGGGATCCTAAACATCTGGTTATGGACTTCTGATGTCTTTAAATATCTAATATAACTCAATTTTGAAGAGTATTCACATTAATGTGAGCTCAGCCTCTAATAAATGGGACACCATATCTTTTCCCTTACTTTGGTAGAAAACAGAAACTTACCTTCAGTCTCTTGGCCTCGGGACAGTCTGTGTCTATCCAGTGGTCACTGTGGTCTCCCAGTAAGGATTCTTCAACCGTCTTTGGCATGTGCCTGAAGGACAAAGCAGATCTCAGTAAGTCCTGTCTAATAGAAGTTTCATATAAATGCTATTAAGCATGGGCTAACACACTCACTTCATGCCTAAGGCATCCTGTCCCACAGGTTCTCTGCGGTTCTTGTTACTGCTGGTGTCCTTCTTAAGGAAGAAGCCTTCGGGGAACCAGAGTGTGCTGTGTTCGCGTTTGCGTCTGGCAATCAGCATTCCTACCACCATGATGACCATGAGGAAGAGCACAGCGATGCCTACCAGAAGCAGCTTTCCCCATTTAGGCACCAGGTCATCTATCTTCTCACCTGAGGGACACAGACACAGAAGGGTCAATAAATCCGGTAAATAAAAAAAAAGGTTCAAGGCTCACAGCTAAGATGTTGTAAATGAGTTTAAATTCACAGCTTAAATAAACAGTACTCACTGCGGACTTCTTTGAGTGGATAAGGGAACTTCCCAAGCATTTCCCGAGCAGAAAGAGCTCCCAGGTAATCTGCTGCACTTTCAGCTGTGGGGAAACATTTATCCGAGTCCTGGGAGCACAACCGGTTATCGATCTCCAAGTACACGATCGATCTGCACAAAAAAACCCAGTTGTCATTAGAGAAACCAGACAAATGTATTTAAAAACGCAGTGAAACTGTGTGCCTTCTGTGCTAAAGCACTCACCCGATGACCTCATTTTGGGGCTGGAGCTCGCGCTTGTGTCGTGCCTCACGCCGGGTGTAAGGCTTGATCATTGCCTCTCCGTTCTGGTCGAGTCGGAAACGGAGGGATGTGCGCAGGATGCTGCTGAGCTTCTGCAGGAAAGCTGTGCCCGTGCGGAGCAGCTCGTCAGGTGGCAAAAGCACCACGATCACCAGCACACCATCTGCTAAATCTTCTGGCACCGTTTTAGCGCAGTCCAAACCGTCCCAGCCGCACTCTTCGTTATTGCAGCCCTGATCGCAGCGGCCGTCGGCGTAGTGGTCCATGCAGTACGTCTCGTAGATGGGGCTGGGGTGAGACACAAGAAGAGATTAAAATCCTGAACCTTTGTTTGGTTTACACAGTACATTTGATGGCTTTTTTCTGCATATGTGCACAACTGGAGAGTAATAAAAGATCATATCTGTCTTTTACAATTACAGCTGATTTATTTCATGAACGTTATTTAAATGCATACAATAATATTCTGTCTGTTTATTGGAGCCATAAATCTTTTTATTCCTGAACTTTCCAACGATGGAACAAATGAGGTCCAAGGCAGTTTATAGGCTGAATTGTTTTTGACTTACTGAGGTTTGGATTAATTTCATTCAATTAAAGTGACCAGTTATAAAGCCAATAATTATAATAACTTGATAATAAATAACTTTAATAATGCTGGACTGTGGTTTCCACTGCTGTAACTGAAAATCCCAGACCCTCCGGCTAGGCTTTTTGGCCTGCTGAGAGTCCACAGAGCCTGCTCTGAGAACAGCTGATACAGAATCCAGACTCTTACTTGCAGACTTTCTCCTTGTTCCTGCAGTCGAAGTTATCGTACAGGCATTCGGCTGAGTTGCAGGCTTCGTCACACTGGCTGTTGTTGAAGACGCGCCAGCAGTGTGGGTCAGTGCAGTGTGCCCACGGGTTGACGGCCAGCGAGCAATCTCCACCGTCCCAGTGGCAAACGAACGAGTTGCACTCCTTGTCACAAACGCTGTCGTTGGCCTTGCCATGGCAGTCAGGCAGTGGGCAGATGGGCAGCTCCGGCATTCGAGATTCCTGTTCGCAGCGTTTGCCACGCCAGCCTGGTAGGCACTGGCAGCTGAAGAACGGGAAGGAAGCCTCCTCTCTGCATGTGCCACTATTGCGACATGGCTTGGACAAGCAGCTCTCGTTAGCGCGCTCCTGGCACTGTGTACCTGCGTAGCCTTGTGGGCATGAGCAGCGGGCACCACGCGGTGTCAGGGTACAGCTACCTCCGTTATAACAGGAGAGCTCGCGGCAGGACATGCTGCGTTCGCAGTTCAACCCGGTATAGCCCTGAAACGGATAAACAATGTTAAAAGATGGATTCTAATGATGACTATTAACAGGAAGAGGTTGAGGTTGAGCGTGGATACTCACCAGCTGACAGGTGCAACTGTATCCCACTGGAGAGCTGCTGGACATTGAGCATACTCCGCCGTTCTTACAGGGCTGAGAATCGCACACACCGAACCTGTTCTGACATCCTTGACCTGCCACGTACAACCACAATACAGCCACACTTATTAAGATCTGTCCACACCTTCACCACACCGAACCACTGATCCACTGATCACATCCTGTCTCACCTGTGAAGCCAGGCTTGCAGACGCACTGGTAATCATTCGGCAGCTGGATGCAGTCTAGGCTGTTGGCCAGGTTGCAGGGGTTCGAACGGCACTCGTTGATGTCTCCCTCACATCGCTCTCCGGTGAACCCAGGAGGACAGTTACAGCGGTATCCACCCACCCGGTCAACACAGGTGCCGTTGTTCTGGCACTTCGGTGTGCCACGGGGCCAAGTAGGCATGGCACAATCGTCCTCATTTATCTCGCACAGGACGCCTGGGTAGAGGGGTTAACGTTAGCATGCACACTGGAGTACTAACTAATGGTGAAGTGAAACAAGCACGATTAGACCTACCCCGTGTGCCAGGAGGACAGGAGCAGATGTAGTGGCCCACCAGGTCGATGCAGGTTCCTCCGTTCTGACACGGGTAAGAGCGGCACTCGTCGGTCTCCCTCTCACAGTTCTGTCCGTCATACCCGGGTAGACACTGACGTGGGGCAATGGAGCGAGTGAGTAAACGGATCATAGCAACATGCCGAATATTAAGAAGCTTGCGGTGGCTTATTTGCACAAATTTAAGGTGTATACACTTTGAATCTTCAACCTTCCAAATCGATTGCTAGCAAACTAGGTAGTCTGCAATTAGCGATACCATTTGATCAAGCCACTCACGTCACACGTGTATCCTCCGACATAGCCCCTGCAGGTGGCACCGTTGAGGCAGGGCTTGTCCTCGCAATGGTCCACCTGACTCTCGCAGTAGCTGCCTGTGTAATCAGCCGGGCACTTGCAGTAGTGCGTATTCCCTGTGTTGACACAGTGACCACCGTGATCGCAAAGATCATCTGTCTGCAGACCTGCAGAATGAAACAACGGAGAAATAAGCAGTGAATGACAAGGACATGTTGACGCAACGACAGCAGGTTATAGATCTGATGTTCGATCGTCTGTACCTCTCTGGAAAGCTGCGACCTCACAGGAAACCCCCGGGATGTCACAGTAGCGTCCGGACCAGCTTCCTACACAGTCGCACGTGAACGAGCCGTCCTTGGGTCTGCACCGGCCACCGTTCTGGCACGGGTTCGAGCGCCTACACCAGTCCACAGGCACCTGCACGGCAAGCATCAAAACATCTTTTACTGGTAGAAGTTGAGTGCAAAAAAACAAAGTGTTAGGTTTTGTAGCCTCTGCTGCAGCAGGTTTGTAGTGTTTGTACCTGACAGCGGTTGCCGGTGTATCCTTTGGGGCAGGAACAGTGAAACGTCTTCACACCATCGTGACACACTCCTCCGTTGAGGCAGGGCTGCGAGTCGCATTCATTTACCTCGAACTGGCAGTGGTTTCCAGTGAATCCGGAACGGCACGTGCAGGAGAAGCCGTTAATCTTGTCCACACAAGTTCCACCATTAAAGCAAGAACTGCAGGACACACATGAACCAGAGCAGTTATAACTCTGCACATTCTTGCCTTCCTTCCTTCCTTCCTGTATTCTCTAGTTAGTCGTCAAATCTAAAGCAGGTAATTTTGCTTCATACCTCTCAGTGCAGTCGGGTATGTTGGTCTCGCAGTGGAGGCCGGTGAAACCTGGTTTGCAGGTACAAGTGTAGCTGTTGACATAGTCGGTGCAAGTGCCTCCGTTCTTGCAGGGGCCACTCTGGCACTCGTTCACCTCGATGGCGCACCGAGGCCCTGTGAAGCCGGGCAGGCAGGTGCAGTAGAAGGTGTTAATGCCGTCTGTGCACGAGCCTCCGCTGAGACATGGATCTGCGGATGGACAGGAAGAAATCAGCTGCTGCTGCGACCGTAAAGACTGTCTTGTGCTAGTTTCAATCCCAATCTGAGAGCACTTAAACCTTCCTTGCTTTACTACTCTGCATCTGTAATCACTGGATGAAGCAGTATTTATGTGCGCCAGTGGTGAGAATCCACCATGTCTGGATGACAGTGACAATCAAGGCTATCCAACCAATGCCGGTGTGGCTAATACAGAGAACCGGGAGGATTCCTTGTAGACCAAGGATTGGTGATACAATAAATTGCATGTTAGTGTTGTAAGCAGAGGCTGCAGGCAACTGAGCCGTATACTCTCTCACACACACAGGTACCAATCACACCTCTGCCTCCCCATACAGGAGACAATGAGAGCAGCCCTCTGAGATCCCTAAATGGTTGACTGCTGGTCACATGACAAATGTACAGGTTTTTGGACCATTTAGGGAGTGGAAAAGGCCAGAAGAGAAAGGCATTAAAGAAAGATCCATGTAAATGTACCTAATTTACAGACTTGTCTGTTTAAATGTTTAAACTATAATTTAGTACAAGCCAAAGTACAGTTGTTCTCTGTTGCTATTGGGGTATCGAGGGTTAAGAAAGCTCCCAGAAGCACTCCGCTGGTTTCGATTACTCACTCGGGAGACAGTCGTTGATGTCAGTTTCGCAGTTGGGTCCTGTGTAACCGTTGCGGCAGGAGCACACGTATCCGCCGAGCGTGTTGGTACAAGTGCCACGGTTCTTGCAGGGGTTAGAGCTGCACTCGTTCACGTCAATGTTGCACAGCTTGCCTGTGGAGACAAGACACGAATTAGCAAACCTCATGCAAGAGAGAAACTCTGACATGATGATTGCTCATCAGACTCACCTTGCCACCCGGGTGGGCAGGTGCACTTGAAGCCCAGGTAGTCGAGGGAGTGAATGCACGCGGCGTTGTTGGCACACGGGTTGGGATCGCACGGCTCCTCGGCACAGATGGGTCCGCTGTAGGGTGGCTCGCACCGACAGGTGAAACTCGCCATGCCGTCCACACAGGTGCCGTGATTCAGACAGGGGCTGGACGCACACTCGTTTATGTTTTCCTGACACAGATTACCTATAAGAGATATGGGAAAGGATAACGGAGATTGTTTAAATATCCACATGCAGCTCATGGAACTGTCCAGCAGGAGGCGATATGGTTCAGCTCTTTAGAGCTGTCACAAGCAGACATTTTAATCCCTCAGCACTAATGGGATTCACACGGGATCCTAGGGGCCTTTTGTATTCATAAAGGAGGCTGTCCGAGTTCAGAGGCGACGATTTGAGGAAAGGCCGAACCGTTTAATACGTTATGACGTCAAGGGGAATACTCTTTCAGAAAAGAAATTCTGTACCAAAATAAACTTCTGCAAGCTTTAAAAATAATATTAAGGGATAATTTCTCATGCTTCTTATTGGTCAATTCCAAAATATTGGATTTCCTGCCTGAATATCCTGGTTCTCGCGAAACAAAACGGCACTATGATTTGCATATACGGTCATCTCTAAGAGTTGCACCCTCACCTCTGAAGCCCTGACGACATTTACAGGTGAAACTGTCGAGCTGGTCCATGCAGGTGCCGCCGTTCTGACACGGGTTGGGCAGACAGTCGTTACGGTCCAGGTCACAGTTCTTTCCTGTCCATCCACGCTCACAATCACAGCGATACCTGCAGGACACAAACCAGAAGTAACACTTAGTCTTAGCATGTCTGTGCCTGGGGAAAAGTGAGAACACTTGTTAGTATGAAGTCCATTGTTAATCAGTATGAGCTGGTTGGTACCCGTACCCGTTGGGATCTTCTCTGCAGGTTCCATGCACACACGGGCTGTTGCTGCACACGTCCACATGAGAGTAGCAGTACGGCTCATGGAAACCGGCAGGACACAGACAGCGGAACCCGTTCTCCTCGTCCACGCAGGTGCCTCCGTTACGGCAAGGGTTCGACGAGCACTCGTCCACCTCCACGTTACACTTTGGACCTTAACAGGGGAGAAACATTCCTCATATTTCTCATTTTTACTCGGAGTAAAACAACGTAAATGAAGTGCGTAGAGTTGTTTGTCAGTAATCCACAGCACGCACGACTTACCGGTAAAGCCCGGTTTGCACATGCAATCGTAGCGGTTTATTCCGTCCTTGCAGATGCCGTAGTCACATGGGTTGCTGGCACAGTCATCAAAGTTGATTTCACAATTGGTGCCTGTACGCAAATATCATTATGTAATATTACACAATACGAGGCAGATGGCTGCAGTAAAAACCACGGATTAAAGCTGATAAGTGAGCGATAACAGCCGGTAAAGTATCCCGAGTAGGCGAAGGTGAAAGACACTATGACCATGGTTAGTTATTTTCAGATACAGGGGCAGTGGTAGGAGCCATTGTCCTTCAACCACAGGACTTTCAAGAACTGTTTCTGCTTACTTAAAACTAAATGAATGGAAAAATAATACTAGCATTTGCTAAAATGCATTACATTTTTAATGCTGTCTGCTAGCCAATCAGAAATCAGAATGTATTTTCCATGTATATGCACAGGCTGTCTACACAGGCTTAAGCGCTTTGCTCTACCTGAGGTCCCGTGCTGGCACTGGCAGATGTATTTGTTGACCAGGTCCACGCACTTGCCGCCGTTCTGACAGGGGTTACTATGGCACTCGTTGAGCTGGTTCTCGCACCGGTAGCCCGTGTAGCCCGGCACACAGTTACAGGTGTAGCTGGCGATACCGTCTATGCAGGTGCCATGGTGGCACGGGTCGGGCTGGCAGTTATCGATGTTGCTTTCGCAGAGTCTGCCCTCGAACCCTGGAGACGGGAGAAGACGTTTAGAGCGGACAGGCTAGAGAGCAAGGACATGCTAGTTACAACTGATAGCTACCTAGCTTAACATTTAATCAAATAAATGATAACACAATTATTTTTAGCTATTATAGCAGTATTAATGTTGCTAGCCAGTTAGATAGTCTTTTTAGCAGAGACTGACAACTACCAAGCATAAAAAGTTTTTAACTTGCTAACTAGCACATACATTTTATTTTTTATGTTTTTAATGTTGCTAATTTTTTAAGCTCAAATCATGCTAGGTCCATTTTTTCTAGCTAGCTTCTGAAACATCACACAGCTAAGAAATGTTGGCTAAATGAATAAGCTGTCATGATTTATAATGTAGAATTTTATTGTCATCACTTTAAATTACTGCATGTAACTAGCTAACTAGCCATTTGATTACAATGATATTAGTTACTAATATATTCTAAGCTAGTTAATGTTTATTCAGTTAAATCCTGCTAGGCCCATTTGTTTTGCTAGCTTACATTTTATATTCCTTGCTAGCTTTAAGAGACTTGGCTAAAATATAAACGGATTTTTATGCTAGCACAGGAAGTTAAAAGACAGGAACTTAGCCTGACTGGCTAAATATACTGTTGCTTATTGTATATTTCAGAGATTTCAGGGAAACATCCAGAACAGGGGACTTGGTCAAACAGCTCATGCTTGCTAATGAGAATGTTACATGCTAATGTATGAATTGTCCACGGCTGAGGTATCACACATGCACTCCAGCCATTTCTGGCTGTTTCAGGGCTTTGTAGCTGTACGTCAGGGTGGATTTCCTGCGAGTTTTGTGGTGACTGGCTGAGGCGCCTCAGACGTGACCTCATCTCAGTATTTCTATGGGACTAGCTGTCTTAGCTTCTGCGCTCCCTTTTTCTTGCAGTACTACTGTGTTTTCACGCACCACCTCAGCGATTCAGTCGTTTCAGCGCTATTCACAGTTCACAGTCTACAGTGTGAAGACTTCCTTTCTTTCACTCGCCTCTTTACTTCTTTCCCAGATTCTTTTTTTTTAACTCCAAAAACTTCCAATCCTTTTCCTCGTTCTCTGTATAACCCCCCTGCCCTTTTTCCCCCGAAAGTTCCTTTCTGCTTTCCCCCGTTTCCTTTTTGCTTTCTCTCTCACTCTGTCTGGTGAAGGGTCCTACAGTGCGGCGCCCGGGTTCCTGTGGTTTCCATGCCAACAGGTTGTCAGGCAGCGGCAAGAGCAAGGAGCCAAGGGCGAGAGACAGAGAGACAGAACACGAGAGAGAGAGAGAGGGAGAGAGAGAGAGGCTTTCACAGGCTTCACAGAACTGCCTTTGTCCTGAAGAGCACAGCGACAATACCTCGCACCCCTGCTAACGGGACGCCCCAGAACAGGAACACGAGCCAGCGGAATACCAAGCAGCTGCTACGCTTAGACTATAGACACATGCTTTCATTTCTAATATATTTGAATTCATATCTAAAGTGTGTTTATAAGTAAATATCTGAAACAATGACTGGCTGAAGGAATAATAAAACAACTCAAAGAGTTAACTCAAATTCCTTTCGAGTTGTAATGAATGTTTTCATTTGCATTTATTTCCCAAATTAAAACTGCGACAAATGGCCATGCATTTACTTTTCTACAACAAGCAACAAGTGTCATTTGGGCAAATAGTTTATAGTTTATGTTGGGACAGATTTATGACTAAAATTTGAATATATTTATGACTAAATATTTGAAAATACTTGAAT
This sequence comes from Doras micropoeus, assembly GCA_028566355.1. Lineage (NCBI taxonomy): Eukaryota > Metazoa > Chordata > Actinopteri > Siluriformes > Doradidae > Doras > Doras micropoeus. Next base: position 2,711,753 of record JAOUQY010000031.1, read on the forward strand.
AGATTTCTAACAGTGAAATTCGTTTGGACAGTCGTGGATATGAACCGGATATGGCGTATATGTACGATATCCAGACTCGGAATTCCTTCAGAGGGACCGGAGGGTTTGGGCCGTGCCATACGGCACTGTGTCGCTATGTTATTGTAGGGCGCAGATGAACAGATGTCGGGGTGAAGGCAGAGTGTAACCTCCATCCTCAGCAGCTGCTGGCCCTGAGTGACCCTGTGATCCCGGGGTCTAGTGGGGGGATGAGTGGGATTAAGAGCCTGCTGTTGGTCTGATCATGGCTGCATAATGTCTGACCTTGAGATCAGAATCAATATCATTGCTGGCCACAGGTGCATGAAACCAATATCAACCCTGACATTATCGAGGAATATGTTTACGTTCACGTTCACGTTCACCGAAACACAAACACGCAGTGCCTTACCTTCAGCACAGCGACACTCATATCCATTGGGCCTGTCGATGCACTTGGCTCCGTTCTGGCAGGGCGTGCTGGCACACTCATCAATGTCGATCTGGCACATGGTCCCAGTGAAGCCTGGGACAGGCAAACACAAAGGTCAGAGGTCACAGTGAGGCAGAGGAGGACAAGTGTACACGCTACGCTCGGCTACAGAGGGCAGAGGTGCATGGCCTAGGTCTCAGCTGCCTGGACATTGCATAAATCACAGACTGTGGCTCTGAAATGTTTTGTAGTTAACAACGTCTGTGTTTGGTTAAGAGTCTGGACAAGCAGCTGACCAAAACTGAGATGTGCATTTCCTAAATAGGTAGGGGGTCAAATTTACGTTCCTATGACCCCAAACTCTCAAAAATCCCTAAACACATAACAACACAGTTCTCAATTTCATTTTGTTTTAATACACAATAACAATAAACGGATAGAAGGACATCAGAGTCAATACAATACGATAGTCAATACAAGTTTTTAAAAGAAAGATTGACAGTAAATACGTTGTAAATGTAGGACATGCCTAGCTCTCTGTCTGTAATTGTTGGTAGAATTTACTGTCAGTAATTTCTGTTTCCTACGATGGATTGGCGCCCTGTCTAGGGTTGTTCCTGCCTGCGCCCTATGTGGCCGGCTAGGCACCGGCTCTCCC
>JAOUQY010000031.1:2712961-2730941 GCA_028566355.1 Doras micropoeus
CCGGCTAGGCACCGGCTCTCCCGTGACCCTGAAAAGGAATAAGCGGCCAAGAAGATGAATGAATGAATGAATGAATTTCTGTTTCTCCAGCAATTCCTAGCCAATTTTCTACAACATCTAGATCCACAGCGCCAAACAGGACAAGGACCATTATACTTCATACTTTTAAAAAGTTTCTTTGTCAGTTTCAATCTGGTAATTATTTTGTTGTAATTTAATCCAGAATATGCTCGTTTTATTTTGCCTGTACTTTACAGAAACTTCTGTGTCTCTGAGAACGGTCTATAACCTTTAAACAGATTCTGGTACTGATCCAGATGCCTAGATGAATCTTGATTGCCCGGAGACGAGACAGAGTGCCGTTTTTACAATGTTAGCCCAAGGCAGAACACCAGCTCTACCTGCTTTTGTTCTCCTTCTGCTCTCAAACAGACATCAAAAGAAACCAAATTTGAATAGGTGGAACTTATGCACAGCCGTATATACTAATAAACATCATTTGCCTTGGGTCCATATTTCTGCAGCAATCAATACACCTTTACTAAGAACGGTATGGCTATAGATATATATACGCTGAGCTATAATCACTTGCTGGCATTCATAGGCTGGGAAAACATGCGTGGGGTGAGTAAGTGCAGCCTATAGCCTGGGGCCCCATGGAAATGTCCATTTTTGCATCTGCAGAATGCACCCATGTTGATTAACAGTGTTGTGATGGGATCTGTGGCGATGCTTAGGGCAGGAGGTTAGAAGAAAGGAGGGGGGGCTTACTAGAATTGTTTTTTTCATGCGCCAGAAACACCCCCCCTTCATGTCCTAACCCAGTACTCACACAAACTCCACAACTCAATAGCTAGATGGGGGGTGCAACGGGGGGGTTGTCTGTCCCAGATGTAAATTGCGGACCTGGAAAAGAATCTCATTAGCAGGACTGCTGTTCCCCCTCTTACCCCCTAAAAACCATAGAGAGAGAGAGAGAGAGAGCGAGAGAGGAGGAGAGACTGCCATCCCCTTCTTCTGTCCTATAGATGAGTGGGGGCAGAGGAGGGGGGCACAATGGTGCCTTTGTTCCGGCACGCAGTCCTGCTGCCCCTGAAGGCCTCGCTCTTATGAGTAATTACACCGAGCACCATCAGACCGGCAGAAGACGCTCCATCAGTCTGATATTAATTGACTTATACATTCCACAAGTGGCACTTGGGGAGAATTTTGACAAGGAAAGGTTGTTCTCTTACCTGGCTGGCAGGTGCAGGTGAAACCATTGACCAGGTCTCTGCAGATGCCGTCATTTACACATGGATTACTCTCGCACTCGTCTATGTCCACCTCGCAGTGTGTGCCAGCGTAGCCTAACCAAAAACAAAGAAAAACCTCATTACCCACACAGCCATAATTGCAGGGTTTGTAAAACTGCATTACATCCTCATCCAGACCCTCAGGAGCCTTCTGACCATCCCATCTCATGCTTACGGTGGACTTCTCTTACACTTAGAATCGGGTTTTAAGGGTTATGACTAGCAGTGGCTTCTCTATTGAACTGACTTTGCAATGTTTATGATCTGCTCCATAAATATTATGGAGTGTGGATGCTGAAGAAGGTCAGCGTACACGGCTTAACTGGTTGGGAAAGTACGTCATGTAGTTATCATCACCATGTTTAGCCATGTTTTCTTTTCAAACATAAATGAAGGAGAACCCAGTAACCAGAGCACAGAACCAGAACCAGCTGATGATGAGGAGGCAGGAGAGTAAGAGGTGTCTGTGGAAATGGAAGGAAAGGAGTTCTTTTGGGGTGGTGGTGGTGGGGGGTGGTGGGCGGTAGGTGGGGGTTGGGGGAAAAAGCGATGGGAAAAAGTTTGCGCTCTCTCTGTGTGCACGAGGGGCACGGAGAGTAGCACAGAGAGGCCCTATTGTTGCGGTTCATTCCCACCACTCCACTGCTCATTATCATGCAGCACACTCTCCTCCCCCGCTTGCTCTCTGCTAGCCCTATAGACCTCACACTCCCAGCCCTCATTTGTATATTCCTAAAGACCACGGGATGAACGTAATGGCTGGGCATGGGACTTTGAGCGTGTGTGTGTTGGAAGCAAGACTGTCAGTCTGTTATCCCATGATTTTTACATGCCATTAGTGGCCACAACATACGGCCAACAGCCCCCACGACTTGCTTCCTGAAGCATGCATTATTATGTAATGCAAGCAATGCATTACTCATTGCTCCCTCATGACTCTGATGACTGCCGACTATACAGTGCTGTGACGGTGCAACATCAAGCCTGCTCCGGCACTTGAGATGTGATCTGTGGCCGTACCGGGCATGCAGATACAGGAGAACTGGCCGATGCGGTCGAGGCAGGTGGCGTCATTCTGGCAGGGCATGGACAGGCACTCGTTGATGTCGATCTCACAGCGAGGGCCGGTATAGCCACGACCGCACTGGCACTGGAATGATCCCTCTGTATTCACACACTTTCCAAAGTGCTCGCATGGGTTGGCGCCTGAAAATACAGTTTATTTATACAAAGAAATCTAAAAAAAGAGGACAAAATATACAGTAATATACGAAAGGCTTCGCTGAGAAATAGTGGACTGCAAGCATGCATAATCCTGACATCACTAATAGCTTTGCTGACTAGTTAACTGCTAATAAACTCAAATTAACTAGCTAGTTTTGCAGGTTCTGCAGTTAAACATTTGCAGGTACTACATGATATGTTCATATAATACATGACAATTTTGAGGTTTATTTCATAAAATTACTAATTGAGCTAGTATGCAGTGTGCATCATAGCAGCAGAGTGAGTGTAAATGTACCGATGGAACACTCATCCATGTCCTGGTTGCAGGCTCCGCCGACAAAGCCAGCCGGGCATGTGCAGATGGCACGGCCGTTCAGCGGGTTGGTGTCACACACTGCACCTTCGTTGCAGGGGTTACTGACGCAGGCATCATCCAGGTGGCACAGCAGTCCTGCGGCAGGAAATCAGAACAGCTCAGAACCAAAGCAGTGAAGTTCTGGTGTATGTGTGTAGGAGGGGGTAGGAAGGAAGGAAGCATACCGGTTTTGCCCACTGGACACTCGCAGAAGAACGATGCCACGCGGTCATGACACGTAGCACCGTTAAAGCACACGGCAGTGGCGCAGTCGTCGATGTTCTCACTGCAGTCGTTGCCAGTCCAGCCATTCACACACACGCACGTGTGGCCGCCGTTCGTGTTGAAGCACGTGCCGCCGTTGTGGCAGGCATTTGGCTGCATCAAGCACTCGTTTACATCCTCAGCACAGTATTGACCTGACAACACGAACGCACATGTGGTTATGACATGAAAAGATTCCAGATCCGGTATGCACAGGTTTTGTGTGGAAAGTCCGATACCTGTCCACTCAGGTGGGCACTGGCAGTTGTAGGTGTTGACGCCGTCTACGCAAATGCCACCGTTCATGCACTTGTGGCCAGGACAGTCGTCCACGTTCACCTCACAGTTAAGACCACTGAATCCTAGAAGAATCAGATCAATAACAAAGATATGATAAAATCGGAAAGAGTTCAAAAGAAGGCCGCAATATTTGCGCTTGAAATAAATAAATAAATAAATAAATAAATAAATCAAGAAGGTTGCTGTCTGTCTTATGTCCTTTGATTGCATTTTCAAAAATTATTACAAACATATTCCAGCATGTTTATTGTCCCTGTGTGTATGAGCTAAAGTAATCCACATATATTGGCATTAAATCTCAAACGTTATTTGGTGAAATGAATAGACTTTGGCCTTTAAGTAGTGCAAGCTCTCTTGTACAAATATGGTAATGATCATGATCTAAAACAATGTGAAAAAAATGAATATTCCCTAAGAATAATTTCAAATCCCATAACCACTACAACCACCACCACCAACACCACCACCACCACCACCCCGGAACCCAGACAGCACCCAAGCCTTCTGAAAAACGAAGGAAAACCCTGGATCTGGACTACCAATCCTTTCAAAACACTCAGTACTGTTTGACATTTATATTCTACAGAAGTAAAAGAGTAATCATTTGTAATCCCCTTATTGGCTGTCACTCGGGTTTTCTTTTGAGTCTGGTTCCTCTCATGATATTTTCCTCATGACGTCTCGAGGAATTTTTTGCTTTCTCGCTGCCGCCTCTGGCTCGCTCATGTGTGCGACCTGGCAACCTTATACGATCATGTGTAAATCATCACTTCTTACACATGTAAGCAGTCTTCGAGTACCATCATGTGATATATGGGACATTTTGCCCTCCCCTAGGTCACACCTTATAAGTCTAACTCACTCAGGCTCTACGAGGACGACGAGCCGGGACGTTAAAAGGTCTAGTGGGTGTTGGAGTGTTTACACTCTCTCCTGGCAGTTCCCACAGTAGCATCAGGCCGGCCGGAGTAAGGGCCACCCTCCCTGCTGCGTTTGCTTGTTTTAGATTCGCTCACAGTTTCAATGACTTCCTCTCTGGCAAGGGCCATTTCCTGCCTGCTCCCTAGAGAGATCGCAAGAGGGTCATAAACCAAATTCCTCCCTGATGTCAAGCAGCTTTGCTTCTCCTCACACACACCCCCCAACCCCCCCCCACACACTTTCTTCTCCATCTCCTTTCTCAAAGCTATTTATAGGAGGGAGACTTTTGACCCATCAGAGTCCTATAGCAGCGGCGATGTTTGGGAAAGTCATCATGCGAGCCCAGAGGGTAAGGATGTTCATGAGTGTGGGAATGTAGTCGTGAGAGTGTATGTGCGTGTTCATTGTTCATCCGTACGTACCTGGCAAGCAAGCGCATTCGTAAGTGTGGTCCCCAGTTTGATGGCAGGTTCCCCCATTGAGGCACTGGGATGGCGCGCAGGGCTGCGTAAGCACCTCACACGTGCGCCCGCTATACCCAGGAAGACACTCGCAGTGAAACGAGCCATGCGTGTTCACACAGATACCGCCGTTCAGGCACTTTCCTGGCTTGCGGCACTCGTCGATGTCGTTGCGGCAGTTCTTGCCCTGGTAGCCGGGCGGGCACGAACAGTTGTAGTGGTTGTTCCAGTTGGTGCAGCGGGCACCGTTGGCACACGGGCTTGTGGCACAGGCGTCAATCAGAGAACAGTCCTGACCTATTCATACACAGTGAGACAGAAAGCTTTAGTCATGTAGATAAAAGAAGGATATTCACAAATCCTTTTTTCACAAAACAACAGAACTGGATGTAGGAAAGGTTGAGATGGACAAATTATATGCATTACGTTATATATTATATAACTCACAGACTGTACTGTATTGTTAGTATGTTCTACAAAATACTTCTGACAAAAATTTTTAAATAGTCTATGTCCACCTTAAGTTTTTCAGAAGCTATTTTACTCCAAACATAAAATGGAAGCCTGATGGGCACTTTTCATATGCTACGAATGCAGCGGATAGAGGTTAGATGCTTAAATATTGGATGGAAATCTGGCGTCTAATACAGTGGAGCATAAATCACTTGATCTTAAACACACACTTCCATTTAGGTTTACCTCTAAAGCCTCTCTGGCACACACAGGTATACTGTGGGATACCATTCGCCACTTGACTTTTGCACGCAGCTCCATTTAGGCAAGGCGAGCGGTGGCATGGGTCCAGGTGTTGGCACAGTGGTCCAATGTACCCGGGCCGGCACCTGGAGGATGGAGCGTGAAGTATATGGAATAAAAATCAACAGAACAGTGACAGACCTGGCAAGTAAGCAAGAAAACGTTCAACATTTCTTAATGCAGTCGGGAGCTCCACCTCTCAGTGACAGTCCTGCCAAGATCTGACACAGACCGTCTGCTTTTTCATTACCACAACTCAGACTGTATATTAATACTGCCTGAACTGGTTCATGTCAAGACAAATACACACAAACACACACACACATACGCACAGACAATTACATGCACTGGGACAGATGTAACATATCATTTGTTCTTCTCTGAAATGGACAAACCCACTCTCCAAATTCCCCCAATATTCCCAAGCTGCACCATTTCATCTGTCTGTGCCAGCTCCCATTCTACCATCATTATTCTTTCTACACAGTGCAGCCAAACACTGTTTCCACACTCAGATGAAGACAAGCCAGTCAGTTAACAGGAGGATTTAACTACTTTACTCTTAAGACAAACATGTAACAGAGGTCTAATATACGACACAAGGCTTTATTTGTTCAATAAAAAGAAGTCACTCAAAAGACCAAAGAGAACATGCTATAGAAATTAGATGTTGGTCAAACTGCTTTGTAAAGAACTTTCAGTGGTTCATTCCTTTCTATGATCCATGGCTTTCATTGTGGTTGTATGGTATCTTGATAGACGGCTTAGCGCGACCTGAAACTGCGCAGGCGAGATAACACACAAACGGCTTTTGGGTTTTAAAGGTCGTCTCTGGGGGCTGAGCCAGGTCGCCTAGTGTACGCAGGGTAACCCTACACTCACCCGGGGAGCCCCCGCTACAGGATGGGCGCCCACATCAAACGGGCTGTTTGAAGCTGATGACAAGGCCTGTTATAGCTGTTCGCTCCCGCCCTCAGGCTCTCTCTCTTTTCACTGTAAACCAAACTCCTGGGCAGTGAAAACAATGGCTTTTCCTCTACTCTCTGTTATAGGAAGGCCACTTTTTAACTCCAAGCTATATCATCCTTTATTGCCTCCTTTGTGCCCTGCAGCTCCTCCCTTGTACTCGGCTGACTGGTAGGTTTTTTGTGACTCTGATGAGGGCTGGTCAATACCAATGGGGCATCTGGCCTCCAGGGGGCTCTGGACTGGCTCATAAAAAAAGAAAGCCTGCTCTGAAGTGTTGTGAAAAGCTTTTTTTCTCCCTTAGCAAGTCAAAGAATGGAAAGGGAGAAAAGGCCACGTTTGGATAGATGGCACTCACAAAATTACCTGTGATTAGGAACTGAGCTGTAGTGTAGCCATGCTGCAAAAGGAAGAGTTCTTGTTCAGTTACCAGGGCTATTCCTCCTCCTCCTACTCCTGCACCTTCTCTCGAGGCCCCTGGAGCATTGCACTGCCTTCCCTATGAAACCTCTTACATGCTGGGAGGTCAAATGTCAGAGGTCAGCAGTCTGATTGTCATGATAATGTTTGCAAGGCTGAGGAGCTAGGGGGTGGGGTGTCTGTTTTAGGCTAGAATGTCTTGGAGGTGGATGAGATGGTCGGGCAGTGAGCTAGGGTCTGCTACAGAGGGAATGTCATGTCATACTTCCTGTAATCCTCCGTCTCCGGCTCTGAAAACAGTCACCCTATCGGCGAATCCCCGATCCCTGTTGCCCCAGCAACCTCACAGACGAACGAGCAAGTCTGACATGCCACCAATCAGCCCCTACCCTTCGTCCCCTCAGCTATTTGTCATGGCTTGGCGGGGTTTATTTAGAGGCAAATTAACTATGTCTGGTATTTCTGGTGTCACTGGAAAAATGAAACCAGAGGTCTCAACACAAAAGAAGGGTTGGAGGGATGGGGAAGGGTACTCGCACTGAGGTTTCTTTACAAGCGCATGCAGTCTGACACTCCAGCTCTTCTAAATCTGACCAATGGCTGTATAAAACAGTGGAAAACCTCGGCGTCCTTACAACAATTCGCTTTTCTCCACAATCCCTTTAAACTGGTATGCATGTAAGATGCTGAGGATGTGAAGGAATCTCATGTTCTTCATTATCCCAGCTGATGAATGTTAACTAGCCATGGTTAAGTGCTTGTTTGAAAAAAAAAAAAAGATTGTAAGTAAAAGTAACAAAGTGAAGACAAATAGACGGGGTGTTGAAAAGCTGCATTTGGGATTTTAATGTTACCGGATTTCTTGAAGTCTAGGTGTCAGAATGCATTAATGCACGTGTGTAGGTGTATCAGTGCTGGTGTCTGGATTGTGGTCCTTGAAGAATGCCTGTGGATTCATATCCTTGAATGTGCAGATATTGGTCACGCAGTCACAGGAGGGAGGACAGGAAAGGATAAGCTATTTGTCCTCATGCACAGTACGGCAGCCAAAACATGCATTCTTTTGTCTCAATCTTGGCCGTTCCTATCATTCTTTTCCTACAACATCTTCTTTCTCCCTCCAAAAGCAGACATTTTCAGCAGGTGCGGGATCTTATGCACCAATTCTAGACCCCTTAACCCCTTAAGGAAGCGTTAAGCTACAGAGTGGGCAGAGATGACAATTCTAGCACGTCACAACACTCCTGAAGGCTTGCGCCAGCTGCAGCTGAGTGCTCTACACATCTGTCCACATCTGTCAGCACAGCTCCAGCTGGTGTTATGAGCTAAACAACAGCACTCTTATGCATTCTTAATACATTATACACACACACACAGACACACAGACACACAGACACACATGCACTCTGCTGATACAATCCCATGCATGTGAGTGTACCGGTACACACCCAACACACTACCCATGGTCATATTTGGTCTGTCAATAAAAGTAGGTTAACGTAGTAATCTGATAGTTTAGGCTATCACAGAGTGAGTAGAACACAAACCACTTCATACACTGATGCAAAGAAGAAAAAAAAAAGACAAACACAACCACGGGAACTCCCATGCGCAGACTATTGCTCAATACACACTCTACATTGAACACCGGGAAATGTTTATCAAGCTCCCGAGAGCAAGAGTGCTGAGTGTAGGATCATTTCTTTCGTCTCACACTGCTTCCCTGTACGATCATATGTACTGAAGGAGTTGATCCTAGATAAGCACTCTTAATCAGAGAAATTTGATAAACGTGTGCCAAACCTGAGACTTTTACAAACCTGGTCTGCTCCTCCTGGAGTGCTGGTGGGAAAAGTAAAAGAAAGCTGCCTTGAAAATAATACTTATTGTACAATGAAAAATAAACAACATTCCTCACTGCATGTACAGCAAGACCAGATCTTCGCTCTGACAGAATAATGAAAGTGTATCGAAGTAGTTGCATGGGAGGTGATGAGTCTTCGGATGTTTTTTTTTAAGGATGATTGCTGACTAAATGATTTGTGTGCACGAATCTCATCGACTCAGCTCCTTATGGGAACCTGATTCTGTTTTTCCTGCTCCGGAGGTCAACGGGGCAGGTAACTGAACACCACTCTCCCCAGCTTTAGTCCATACAATCGTAAGGTAGAGGAGAGGCGCAAACACGATGGCTCATCTCAAATAGGAGCTCAATTTGGTCTGTCATGGTCTGCCAGCCATTGAGCATGGGAGAATTCCTGTTGGAAAGATTCCAGTCCTCCCAGGTACTTCAAGCCAAGCATCTCACAGCAAGGTAAAAACAATAGGGCATACGGAAGACGCTTCTCACGGTGCAACATGATTTTATCTTACTCTCTGTGTGTTTTCATGTCATAGAACAGTAAGAAAAAAATATGAACTGGAATGACTGATCCTTTCATTAGGGAAAAAGAAAACCTAAGTGAGAAAATCTTTACAAAACCTGGTCTGCTACAATGTCTGGCACATAGCACAACCCCCATCCCAAACTCTACAAGTGGGGAGCAGCACAATTCCTTTGTAAAGAGCCCATACTGACACCACACTGCCAACTAGAACCCCCTCCACTCACACCCACACAACTACCCACCCACCCAACCACCCAACTCCCTCTTTTCTCATAGAGGAACCAATGTGGGGGTAGGGGAGCATTTTGTGGGCCAAATAAAAGAGCTAAAGTAGTCAGAATCCCATTGTGTGAGTAAGGAGGGAGGGGGGGCAGTGACCCAAACAGGCAGTCTTTCAGGCCCGTTCTTATACGGACCAACAGACCTCAGCTGTAGCCTGGCAACAGTAACCCATGGCTGGGGAGAGACAGAGGAGGGGGAGCTTTGGGAGACAGGGTTCCGTAAGGACAGTTTCAGGACCAAATGTTCTCCTTGTGTATGCATGGCTGAATTAGCCATCAAAACCAATAAAACTGAAACTGAATATGAGTTTTCCCAAAGAAATTCCAAGGTTTGCCCATAACAATGGACCTAACAATGGAAACAACATGCCTATTGATTGATATTTCCACCAACAAACCATTAAGAGATCATTACCCCATCCGCAGAACCAGCTAAACATTCCCCTTGCATCCAAAATCAGCCAATTCTCTTCTTGCTCTCTGAAGCTGTACTGCCTCACAGTTATCTCTGCTCTGAAGATTGGGCTCAGATTGGAAGGGAGTGGCTTTGTTATTTAAAGTGATAATGATAATGATGCATGATAGCAGAACTGAGAAAAGAAAAACAAGTGCTGAACGTGCAACCAGAAAACAGGACGGTGTACGGATCTCTGCTCTATCTTATGCTCTTGTGTTTAGAATTACATTTTGTTCGAGAGGCTAAAAGTAGCTCGGAATTTCTCCTATTGCTAACAAGACGACCATAACCACATCGCATGCACCATGGAGTCGAGGTCTTCCAAAACATTCTTCCATGTGTTTTGCCACAAAAACCCCACCCCACCACCCAAAATGGACCAGATCCTTGGGAACTTTCAGAGCTGGTCGGGCCTGACAATAATGCCACAAACCAGGGGAAAGATCTCTTTTATAATGGTAGCTCTGTAAAACCATTCAATGAATCACTTATTTTCTCAACCACAGCATTTCATTTTCATGTTACTCAACAAGACTTTTTCATCATTACCTATTGTTTCCTGTTTCTCAGCATTTACACAATCACACAAATAACGATGGAAATGTTAGGGAATTTAAATGTCTTGAAATGAAAATGATGGAGGCAACTTTCTATTTTTTTTTATCAGTACCCCATGCCTTTGCACAATAATGATAGGAAAATCTTACAAATTGATGCCTTTCACACAACTTGCATTCATGTTTGTATTAAAAAAAGATCCGTGCTTCACATGAAGCATATTTAAAATACAGTTATGAGTATGCTGTACTAGATTTACCTCCATTTACCTCCACTAACGCCAAGACCAAAGCAACCATTCCAACACTGCCGGTGTTTCTTCTGACATATCCCTCAGTAAATGCATTTCAGAATCAGATAAAATGGAAAATCGCCCATTAGTATTAATTTCACTCAGATTCAGACCAAGCACTCTGTAGGAATCTCAGTCCACAGGGCCAAACAACTATAACATAGCTTTATCATCCATAAATTCACATGAAAGCCATTGTTCCGTCTTTTATCTCCTTCACCATCTAATGAAAACCAAAGCAAAATGACCCTGCATGGCCAACTCTCCCACTCATAACATCAGATTTGTCTAGAAGTCATCATTACCCTGGTTTCATCACTGAACTGGGTTACTGATCTTAATAATGTTTCCCAGGCCCACGAAAGTACCTGCGTTCCATGTGTGCCAGTGAGATCATGTAGGGTCTGTATGAGGCCAGAATTAAGTGCAATGATGAGCCAGACAGGAGGTAAGTGAAATACAGGGGTCAGGAGAAGTCATCACTTCCTGTTCTAAAGCCTGGGAACTAGTGCAGACTTACTACAGCATCCTACATTGTTTGTTCCCCCATATGGCCTTGAAGTTTGTCCAATCAGATTGCAATTTAAGAGGTTTCTCCAGCTTACATGGGATCAGTTGACTCAATAAGTTCATCCAATGAATGCAAACTAATATTGATGCAAGCTGATATGGCTATGTTAAATTAGACTCATTAGAAAATATTGTTCAAAGCATTCCACTGGACAGTTCTGGAAACTGCCGGAGAGGGGGAATCTTATTAAACATTCCTCTCTAATCCATCAAAAACGAAGTACAAATGAAAGGCAGAAAAGCTGCATGAAGCCAAATGTGTCTTAATGATTGGACAATGAAGACTGTACTGAAGTTATGTATTTTTCTTTACATGTAGCTAACTTTTAAAATGTAATAATTAAATAATCGCAGAGATCGTGGGTTAAAAACAAACACAGAAGATGTTTTGAGGCAGCATGCAGTGTCTGTTCAATGCCTCTGGCCACATCCATCTGTTCTCAAGACAGAGAAATTCCACGGATCATCAAACCAATCCTCAATTTATAGACTCATTTTACTACTGAGGTCAGGGTACCACCATGAACAACGCACAGTATTCACTCTCAAACTGAGGAGCACAGAGACGAGAGAAAACACTTGTCTCCGCCTTGTGGGTTCGCTGCCGACATTCTTTTATCTACAGCCCACAGTTCTTAGAGACTTAGCAAGCGAGTGACCAAAGCCGTCATCCGTCTGGTAAGATGAGCTTCCACGTCTCTACCGTGTGTTTTAGTGTGTGTGCGTAGAGGCCCTCTACCTCCGGTCCTCCATGAGCCTGTCTGTCTCGGCATGGGGCAGCAGGCCACTCAAAGGCAGCACCTGGCCCTCCACTCTTCTTTTGTAAAGGGCTGACTTCAGTGGATTACCATCACAACATCCACCAGCTGTCCCCTGCATCCAGGCTCAACCCCCTAGACACCCCCCCATCCCTCCAGCTGGAGCCTCTCTGAATGACACCCTCACAATCTGCCTAATTATCTCGCTGCTTCAGCTGGGACTTTATCCCACAGTTGAGCACGGCTTGCTTGCAAGCACTCCACACAGGGGTGGGATGAGATCAGGGGGCCACTGAAACAGCCACTCCAGTGGGACTTCCTGACTCTTCACCTAGGCTCACATTCCTAGACTCAGCACCAACAAGTGCTATGTCACTGTTTGTGATTAGGAAATTGACCAAACAGTGTCTTGAAGCATGATGGACCATAGACCAAGCTTCTAAACGCAATCCAGGTTCCACGTTTTACTTCAGATTTGAAAATAAGACTCAACCTTTGAGACCTAGTGATGGGCGATGAAGAACGTTAACGCCAAGAGTAACCCTCCGCTCAAAAGACTGTGGACTATTGTGAGCAAGCACTCATTGGAGCCAGTTACTCAGGGATTACTTCTGTAATCTGTCAAGGACTACACTGGCCACTATAACTCTAGGGTCAGTGCACCATGAAGTGAGATAGGACACAATAAATGAAAGGAGAGTGGCATTTTCATAAATTGTAGGTCGCAGACAGGATATGTTAGTCTTTGGCATCAGACCAATAAAGCAGTCAAGTACTATGATAACTAGGGCAGTTACAATAGCTGTCCTGGGGCTGGAGTCACATAATGTTAGTCACCTGAGACTGCATAGAAAGAACGTAGGTAAACACAGAGCCTAAACAACCTAAAAAGATCACACTTGGCGATTTGGCTACCAAAATATGTAACAAGTTTTAAACTGTGATACTAGTTGCTTGGACTTTATCCATTATTTTTTTCCTGTTTTTCCAGCATTCTCATTCACTGCTTGCTTTTCTCGCATTTCCCCTCCTGTGGTGCAAGGTTACAGGTTGGTATCTAAAAGAATAAATGGTCCTTTTCTGCTGTTTTGGATCTCTGGTTACGCTAAGTTCCCCGGAGAAAGGAGCAGGAGGTGTGGTGGAGCGAGCCTGACGGTCTCTGAGCCAGTTAGACCACTCTCCTGAGTCAAGCCTCTCGGCATGGTCATGTTACCGCTCTGTGTAGTATGACATTTACTGTCCCCTTTTCTATTGGAAGCTTTAACAAAAAAAATACCTCTCTGAAAGTACGAAAACACAACATTACAGGACAACCACTTTCAATTTAACTACTTAGATGACACAGCAAGTGTGTCACCATGCTCAAGTATGCAGGAAACAGGTCAAAGGAGGTTCGTAAACCCTGTTAAATATTTACTTACACATTTTAATACCACTCAACCTGACGTGTGATGCGTAATGATTAAAAGACAGAGTTGGCTGTTCGTATTCTATTGCTGCTCGAGGGTTTTAAAGTGTACACACCACACTTATAGCTGATTTTATCTACCTGACTTCCCTTTAGATGCTCCATAGGAACGTAATATACCTGTAATACAGCACATGGTTTCCTCTCCAGGTTAGATTCTGTACTAGAAAACCTATTGCTGGGTCTATGAGCAAAACTCTTAAACCGTAACCGTTCAGCTCTTTGCTTATCTTGGATTCTGCCTCACTTGAATTAAAGCATCTTGTCAAAAATGATTAAATGTTATTACAGAAATGCTTGTTCGCTCGCCCGTTGGGTGTGAGTCTGCATACCATTACAGGGTCTGACCTGAACTGAGAGCTTATTCTTCATGAGCTGGTCAGTAACCAGGTAATAACAGTGCGCCCGAGGATACCAGGAACAAAAGCCTGAACTTAGAAGGAAAGAAAAAAAAAACGCCTTGAGGGACAGAAAACAAAGACAAAAGCGAATGGGTTACAGATAAAGTATGCGCTTAAAGTCTTGTGGCATGCCTGTCAGTTTAAACATTATATTAGAAATGCTTTAACAATGTGGGCTTATTAAATAATGCCGTTTTTGGAAGTAGATGAACTTCTGTTATATGTGCTGTCAAAACTGAGATCACAGATATTCTCTAAATGCAAAATGCAACATGCATTTTTTCATTAAGTCCAAGCATGTCTGCTTTTTTTAGATTAAAGGACCTTCTTGCTAGCACAGCATATTTTGTTTAAAATGAAGCATTAGGCAGACATTACAGGGTTATGAAAGTGACTATAAAAGAGAGCTATGCGGGCAAATATTATTATGCCGAATAACCACATTATCCCATTTCATTTGTTTCCACCGCTTGCAGATTCTTACCAGTAATAGTAGGGCTTCTGACTTGAACAACAACATAATTGCTATTGCCTGGTGTTATACTTAGCCACAGAGAAGTTTTCCCACATTTTCATGAGTGTTGGGGAAAAACTCAAATCATGAATGAAAGCAGGAGTGTGCACACACACACACACAGGCACACAATGGTCCAAATCAGGCACGGATTGCTAAAACAACAGCCCCAGGCATTCATGTGATAACAATCACTTTGCATTAGCATACAGAGCGAAGACAAAAGCTGTGGGAAGCAGTGGAAATGGATGAGTCCCAAAGTCACCGCAAAAGCAGCAAGCACTGCGTTTTCGCTTTATTTTTCGAAATCCTGCCAACTCGAAGGAGCTGAGTCTGATCTTGTGGACAGGTGCAAGCGGCCCATGTGTCTTCTAGCAGACATGAGAAGACTTGAGAAGCAACATTGCTGTTCTTCGTGCCTGGCAACCCATTCAGCCTCTCAGACCGAACACCTCAAAGCCACACAGCATGTTCGCTATAAAACAACAGAGAACGATGGCCGGTGCCAAAAAACAAAACAAAATGCAAAAAAAGAAAGATGATAACCGTTGCCTTGAGATTGGCAACATTCCAACCTTCGTTCTAACACAGCTGCAAGTGTATCCAACAGCCCGATACGCCATCTGACACTTACAAGCAAAACTAAATCACAACAGCAACATTCATTCTCCACAGCTAACCGGGACCCATGAAACAGTTAACGTCGTTAGCACCTAGCGCGTTCCTTTTCAAAACGTTTCAGTTAGACGAGGTGAAGAGGTTAGCGCCCGTGAGGCTAACTGTGAACTACGATGTAGGCCGTGTGTTCGTTTTCTTGTGACTGGACAGCTGAAGGAAAGTTTTATGTTTCAAAAGGGCTCACTGTTTATTTAGTAGTTTCATAGCATCGCGTCAATTTACTTCAGCCAAAAAAAATTCTTCTCAGATGTTCTTTTGGTGGTTAAGCCCAAAAAATTCCAGCAGCTGGACCAACTGAATAAGCATAAAGTAAGCTAAAACGATTCTAACTGTTGTTAGCCATGTGCTAGAGAAAATGTTCTTCACAGAAATCCTTTCTGCTTCCCTAAAGGACCATTTAGTGGTTACTCAATCACTTTTTGGTTGGTGCTACAAAGTACATGTGAACGTTTATAGTCTGGAAATGATTAGTCAAGCTTTTTTGTAGCACCAGGCAAAAATGGTACTTGGTACTAGTACAGTACTAGCATCCTAAATCAGTTCTTCTTTAACTTTAATCTTTTAAGAAAAGAGGAATAACAACAAACCAAGAATCCTTAAGCCTGCTAACCAGATCCTATATTGCTAGCAAAGCGCTAATCTGATTTTACTGACTAAACATTAAGTTGTTCCACAGTAATTCTGACTGACTTTCGCCTTTAAAAAGAACCGTTTCGCTTCACTAAAGAACACTTCGATGATTTTTAAACCATTTGGGCCGGTGCTACAAAGACCTGAATAATCGTTTCCGACCACAGATGTTTCTGTGAAACCAGTGAAAAAAAAATTCTTCAGGGAACAACAATGACAACAAAAAAAAGTTCTCTGGATTTGCTATAAAGATAATCGTTGGTAATGTTATGTTTATGAGCTGTCTGGAGTTCTAGCAGTAAACGTTTTTAATGTGCCTTTGGGGACAAAATGGTGATGCGATATGATATGATGTGATGTGATGTGATATGGACCAAAAACAAAACAAGGGTAGGATTACGTTCAGGGGGCTGGGACCAAATTAAAGCGGACAATACGGCATGTCGGTGCTCAGGTTCTCCTGAGTGATGTGTTTCTCAGTGGAAAATCTCTGTGAAACATGAGGTCTGGGGTACGAATGAGACTTCATTTGCCATTTCTCAGAAGTTATGGAGGGCTGGCTCTTCGCTAACAGGTGCTACTGTGAGCTGGGTCTTTGCCGCTCCTCCTGCTATCATCAGTGATGAAAACAAACCACAATGATTCAACACTTCCTAAAAGAGTTAAAACAAAAAATCACGACCCGGGAAACTTACATGCATCTCGAGTCTATGCACATTCCCCCGTTCTCACATGGTCTGTGTGTGTCCAAGCAGCGCAGTCCTGTGGAAAGAAAAACACACACACAGGCACATTTACACACACATCCACACTGGTTGCACGGTGCTACTTTGTGTACTTTGTGTACATTGTGTAGTTTTGCGTTTCGGATCTTTGATGAGTCACCTTTGCTCTCGCGCACAGTGTTATTGCTTGTTATCTGTGTGTGTGTGAATGGAAGCGGGGAAAGAAGCGAGATAACAATTCGGATTAAAAGCTCGTGCATGCTTGAACTCAGATCCGGTTCACGCTCTGGAGCTGTTTGTTTGTTATCAGCTGAATTTGGGCGCAATTGCGCAAAGTCTCCGAAGCGGTCCGTTTCCGTCAGTCAGCGCGCGCCTGTTGATCAATAGTGCACACTTTCATATCAGGATTAAAACGTTTCTCGGAATTATACATTGCATTTCATACGTCATAGTTCCCAGTCATGGCTTTGAACACTTTGATGAAAGGTGCACGAGCGATCAGGTTTTAATTCCCCTCAAATTAAATCACACCAAAAAAATATCATTCAGTACCAGCTATCACGAGCTTGTTGAAACTTTTGCTTTAATGCATTTTTGATCTAATTGCATCAATTTTCCCGTCCCATAACATCCCACCCCCCTTCCCCACTGCACCGCAATACAAAGTTCAGTGCTTAATGGCTCTTTGTTCGTAAAACACAAGGGGGGGCAAAGTTACACATCATCGTCCTAAATCCTTATCCAATCCCACATGAATCCCTTATATATCTCTTATAGCACACGCGAACTAACTCATGTAACACATCTGCTTCAATGCACATAAAAAAACCCACGTGTGTGTGTGTACGTGTGTGTAAATGTATCGTAGAAGTGAACCATGTTGCCAGATCTCCCGGTTTCCAAACCCCAAAACGCTATTTCCCATGCAAACCATGTCCAGACTAAAGACTAACTCAATTACGACTTAAATCAAACTTTCAGCCTGTTGATCTGTAAAAACTGGTGATTTTTAAAATTGTTACGGATTAAAAAAAAAAAATCTGGCAACCCGGGCGCTCAACATGTTCCCCGATTTCACTTTATTCACGACGGTGCAATATTTTCTCACGGTCTGTCTTGACGATCAGTCACTCCAAAGATGGCTATACACACACACACATATCAGCCCAGGGTGCCTACTTGAACACTCTCAGAAACTCAAGAACTTTCATAAAATAATGAATAATGCAGGTGCATATAGTTACAAATGATCCTTGTGTGCATGTATGCACTGTGCATGAGTATCCCTGAATGAAT
>JAOUQY010000031.1:3213556-3223666 GCA_028566355.1 Doras micropoeus
TGGTCCAATTTAGCCATGAAACCTCCCACACTAAAATGACAGGTGTTTCAGTTTCATTGTCTAACCCCTGTATATGCCTAGTAAAGCAACTAATATCAGGAACGAACTACCATATTCACCAACACTGGCCTTCTGGTCTCATTTTCAGAGGATCATGCAAAAATTAACGTTTAACTTTCAGTTCTGTATTTCACCTGTTACCAATCTCAGGGCAATGAAAATTCATGAACCACTAATAAAGGCCAATATAAAGATGCAAAAGCAATATGGTGATAAATTGTAACAAATTGTAAAACTGTACAGATTTCTTTCCCTCTTTCCAAGATGCCAAATAAGTTTTTGTTCCTTGGCTGGAGGGTTTTCTGGGTACTCCAGTATTGTGTTGAGAGCAGTACCTGCTTGCCCATGGGCTCAGGGTTAGTAACAGTGGTGCTAAAGAAGCCGTCCCACTCCAGCCTGCCGTACAGTCCAGCCCAGTGGTTGTGACGATTACCAGTGTGAGGCAAACACCATGGGATCAGTGTGTTGAACTGCCTGTCTGCTGGATCACATGGTTTACCTAATAGCATGAAAGCAAAGAGGTCATAAATAAGCAGTTTATGCAGATATTTGTGAGTGGAGTGAGAAAAAATAAATGACAACGCACCTCCAGCACAAGTACACACTCCTCTCAGGGCACCAGTGCCACTGCGGCCATTTTTCTTGTCCGGGTGTGTGTACCGAAGCTTCTTTGTTGTAGTTCCGTCCCGTAGCCGCACCTCAATATTAGGGAGGTCTCTCCAGTCAGAGCCTGGGGCCAGGGGGATGTGACGCATACGTGCTTCCACCAGGGCGCTCATGTCCTGTAGGACATTAAAAAAATAATAATAATTCCTTAATTACTGTTTGATAAATCAAAGCCACAGGACTAGTGCTGGGCATTACAAAAATACTGAGAAATAGTGAAGCTGCACCACTTATAATGAAGGTAGCAAGAGGAAACATGCCAGAGTGTGTTTTAAAATCCAATTTTTCATCCAACATCTGTAGCACATGATTACCACTAACAAGAAATATTTTAAGGTTTTATGGTATCTATATTAACTTCTATGGATCTTGAAGTAGCTCTGAACTAGTGATGTCTAAAACACTCAAGATGGCATCAGGAAACCCATGACAGACTAACCTTGCAGATATGGTCCCTGAGAATGGGCTGATATTGTGCACCCCGAATGTGTCTCTGGAACCAGGATTGTGGCTCGCTGTTGTAGGAAATCTCAAGAGCAGAAGCGCCATTACGGATCTCTGGGAGGTCAGACATGGTGTCTCGGACTGTAATGGTTCGATAGACACCACCGTTCCCCCTGAAGAAGAGAAACAATAGTAGTCAAACCAATTACATATCTGACTGAGAAAAGAAACAGAAAATTAGCAGCAGAAATAATTACCTGGTTATGTTGGAGACGTATTTTTTGTCATCGACCACAACACTGAGGGAGCATGCTCTTGGAGCAAACACATGCAGTGGTTCTGGGTAGCGTGGCAGTTTCTCACCCGGAGCAGCAGCCAGTATAATTGCCCTGCGCCGTGTCTGAGCCACCCCATACTGCCCTGCCTACACAGAATAGGAATTATAGAGAATCACTTAAAGACTAGAGGAAAAATAAATAAATAAATAATGCTAGATCACTTACTTGGACCACACCAAACGTGCACTGGTAGCCCATGCGCACTAGGCAACGCAGAGTGAGTTTCAAGACCATGGATCGCTTAAAAGACACAAAGTTTCTGACGTTTTCCAACAGGAAGAACTTTGGCCTGTAGTAGTCACAGTAGCTGAAAACACAAACAAAAGTATGATGAGGTCCCTTAACACTGCCAAAAGGGAAATTCTTTCAGGCAAAGAAAGAAATCCCTAGGGTTTGTTAGTGTGCAAGATAATTCTTCAGATGTATGCGAGAGGGAGGAAAGAAAAACAAACAAAAAACGCTACTTAACAGTGCTATAGAATTTGGTGCCAGTGAAATGTATTCTGAGGGGAATTTTAATTGTGTTATGTCTGACAAAATAGAGCAGTCAAAAATCACTAGTACTGTTGCAAAACCATATTTGTTGCCACCTGATGGCCTATAGTTAGCAACCAGCTGTTTAGTGAAGATTAAAAATGCTGTGACTTAAGTTCGTAATCTTAAACATTTAATCTAAATGTTAATGTAAAGTTTTTTCCAGACAAAGCAGAACTGTAATAACCTGTGGGCACCCTGTATACTGACCTCAGATAAGAGACAACCAGGGAGTTCTTAAACTTTGAGTAAGTGCGCGAGTTAAAGCGGTTCATTCCACTGAAGCCTTGGCATGGTGGCCCTCCACACAGCATCTCCACATCACCCTTCTGTGGGAGTTTCTGGCCAAGGGAGTTGGTCTTCTCTCCAGACATTACAAGCTTCAGCAGAACATTGCAGTCCTCTGTGAACACTGTGGTGCCTGGGTTGTTCAGCCTGAAGGCCTGTGCAGCAGGATCCCACATCTCAATAGCCCAGTGGGTCTCAGAGACACCTAGAAGCATATGAATGCATTCATGTAACCATTTTTTTTCTTAAAAAGGGGAAGGTGCATGTATGGAAGGGATGGCTGTTGAGTCAAAGACTTACCTGCTTGGTGGAATCCTTCAGACAGACCACCACAGCCAGAGAACACATCCAGTGTACGCAGTTTGTGGACTTTGAGCTCTGGAGTTTCTTGCTCTTGGGCATCCTGTGAGGAAGCTTTTCCTTTCCCTTTTCCTAAATGAAAAAAGAAGCAACACTAAATTTCAGCATACAATAGAGAATTACCTACATCAATAAAAGTGAAATCTACATATTTATACCTTTTCCCTTTCCCTTTCCTTTGCCCTTGTTTACAACGGAGCGAGCATGGTTTGGTGGGTCTTCAAAGGTTTTTGATTTGGCATTGTAGGCCTGTGGTGAACAGGAACAGTCAATATTTTTGCTTTACTAGAATTATGTTTGTAAAATAACCGATTTGGCATCTTCAAATCAGTAAAACAATCAACCGTACAGATACCTGAAGTTAAACATTGGACATTTATTATCTCCCAATTTAATATATAATGCAAGTGACCTTTATATTAGTATTATGAGACTGTAGTCTCTGTAGCTGTGGCTCAAACTAAGGCAAAGCTTTACATTTCATAAACCGGTCTCAAAACCGATGAGCAAGAATGCCAAAGTTCTTAAATCATCTCATATGACAGGACTGTCTGTGGCTACAGTGTTTAATTTATTAATGCACACACTGCTTTTGTGTGTTCATAGTTAGGTTTAACATTACAGAATATCCATCCAACAAGTTAGTTGTGGTTTTACCTCTAGGAAGTAGAACCGATCAGGTCCACTGTTTGTGTATTCCTGCACACTCTCCACCAAGTCCTCCCCGTACTCCACATGACAGCGGGCCAGTACATCCGCCATGTTCACAGACACCTCTTCATCGCTCCAGTAAAGCTGGTTGATATCAGTGTGATATCCTGCCTTTGGCCCCTTGTGATTATTCTCTGGTCTGTAAATAATAATGTTAAAAAAAAAAAAAAAAAAAAAAAATCCACGTACAATAATTAAATAGCTACACAGTGATGACGCCAGACAGCTAAGACGCTAAGACTTCCAGTAATCAGTTGCTCAGTATGCAACTCATGGATTGAAGTTCATTCGCTTTGACTGCATTACTTGCCTGTAGAGTTTGTAGAGGCGCAGTTTAACCTCTGATGTATCCGGCTTGCTATTGCTACGCTTGGTACAATAAATCTCTTTAATGCGTCCAATACGGAAAGGCTCTGGAGCATCTAGATTGGATCCCTTGATGTAGTCTGAGGACTTCCTGTAGTATTCTGGATAAAGGTCCTCATCCACATCATCTTTCCGGTGAGGACGTTTCACTGGGCTTGCAGCTTTCACCCTGGGACAAAGATTGATAGGTTTTTAATGAAAAGTGACCCAGGAACAGACTCTGGGAAGCAGTGCTGAGGATGTAGCAGCCTGCAACACCATGAGAATGTAGTAACAACCTGCAATCTGACATCATAACATCGAGGGTTGTTACTTGCTAAAAGTGGTTCTACACTGTCAGGTGTAAAGGTTTCATTGCCTCACAGCATTGCAGAATATTTGGCCAACTCTTTTTTTTTTTTTTTACAGCATTTCTTCAGTTCTTTGATGTTTGGGGACATTCATTTATACACAAGCTCTCTTAAAATCCCACCATACATCTTAACTTTTAGCCATTTAGATGATTTTGCCTTCAATGCCCTCTATTTGTAAACAGTCCTTCTCATTGTGGAATAGTGCATTTCAACTTGTTTAGAGATGGCATGCAATGATGAGCAGCAACAACTGCCTCTGAGGTCATGGCTGACTGCTTTTCTTCTTGGAGTGCTCCAGAACACCAGACGTTCTGCTTTTAAAGAGGTATCCAAACATCTTTAACCCATCTTGTTCATTTGTAGTTCATTAGTAACGCCTGGCTGCTAATTACTCGTAATGATTGTGAAATCAGTAAGGCTGTTATTTTGTCCCTGCTTGGTTTATAAATGCTGAATTACTTCATTGGGAAAAAACTACATATTGAAATACGTTTTTTGTCGTCACCTGAGGTTATTTGTTGGGAAGTTGTTGAAGACCAGTTATTTAGGCCCTGCTAACTTACATAGAATTGAAGGACATTGTACTGACTTTTTAGCATGCAGTTCAGTTTGACCAATCAAATGAGTTTAAATCTGGAGTGCAGGACACATTTGGGAATCACTTTTATTTACTGTGCAGTAGTCATTTAGTCACATGTATTTGCTATACCAACATTTGTTAAAAAAAGTAGACTTATTTGGGGAGCAATTTGCACCTTTCGTCTTCACTTACCCAAAGCTGAATGCCTCGGGTGGCAAGTACACGCTGTCTCCCACTCTGAACTGCTCCCCCTTCAGGCAAGCCAGGGAATACAAAACTTTATTGTCACTCTCCTCATCTTCCAGGGGATCAAAGGCACGAGGTGTCTCCTGTTCCTCTCGCTCTTTATTTCTAGTGCAGCTGGCACAAAACCTGCATTAAAACAGAAACATAACATGATCAAAAATTAAATCTCAAAACAGCTTTCCTGTCTGCATGAACCAATTCATTGTATTGGTAAAGAAAAATTCATAATACAACAGTTTTGTTCAGACAAAATCATAAGTCCAAAGCTCAACAAACTTGTATTTGGTGTCTTCCTCAGGGACAACCTTGGGTGGCGTCTCAAACCGAGCAAAATCCCCATCATACCATAACTGATAAAAGAAGCTTTTTCCATCATCCTCAATGACCTTTATGTCATCCACAAGACCACCCTGGAGGGAAGAGAGAATAACAGGTTGCCTTCAACATATTTAGCATAATTAGGACACAAAACAGACTTGTGCACACACAAAACCAGAATTCTGCACTTGAATGCATATTATTCTCCGAGTAATAAAAATGCACCAGTCCATCTTGTTCAGTAAAGAGTCAAGGAACAAACAAATCACACCTCCATGAACCAGTCTTCCAAAGGAGCCTTGTAGAGCACATCAACTTTGCCGTGCACAAAGCTCAGCTGCATGTCCTCACACTCATCCACAAGGAAGAGCTCCAGAGGGTCAGAGGTCTCTCCCAGAACGGTGTCTGTGCCACGGCAGAACCAGTGTGCATGAAACATCTTCTCATCCTCTTCCCACAAAGCTGTAATCCTAAAAAAAATAAAAATTTTTTTTTAATTCAAGCCTGACTTTAACCTTGTTTGTATATGTCCATGATTAATTAGCAAGAATCAAGCCAGAATATTTTTTGTAATTTATTTTTGTACACATTTCTCCTACCCATCCAAACATTCTGCTTTTTGAACACATTATGCATGAGAAATAAAAATGAAAGATCACTGTCTGACTCAGACTTCATGTTCGCTTTTGGACACATTTCACAATCCGGTCTAGGCGAAGGATAAATAGCCAGCCTTAGTTTATTTCCCTACCCAAATATTCCAATTCAGTTGAGGAGCAGGTCAATTAAAAAAATTAATTATTTTGCTCTTTTCAGGTAATGTTAAAGCTCCACAGTTACCTGGCCAGGTAGAGTGCATGAGAGGGGTCATCTGGGCTGACTGACACACAGTCACCGACTTCGAGCACCTGATTTTCCACACGCACCTTCATGTAGTAGTCGCGTTTTCCTTCCGTCTGAGTGGGGAAAACAAATCATTTAAATGAATCACTCAAGAAGAATGCAACTTTAAGGCTGCAGTACAGATTCATTATTAGGTCACTGTAGATACACCAACACCATTTGGATTTTTTTTTTCCTTCTAGTGGAAAAACTGGCCAAGGCTTTGCCACTAGTAAAATTTGTACATACCCTAATGGGGTCTCCCACCCAGGTGATCTTGTTCTTGGTCTGCTTTTTCTTAGCTTGAGACATCTTCTTTGATGCATCTTTAATCAGTGGCAAAACATCGTCCTCGTCTATATTCTCATCATCCTCCGCTTCCTTCACTGCCATGTTGGGACATCTGGATAAAATACACGTCTGTTTATT
This sequence comes from Doras micropoeus, assembly GCA_028566355.1. Classification (NCBI taxonomy): domain Eukaryota; kingdom Metazoa; phylum Chordata; class Actinopteri; order Siluriformes; family Doradidae; genus Doras; species Doras micropoeus. The sequence continues at coordinate 3,220,132 of JAOUQY010000031.1, forward strand.
TACCAACAGTAGGCTTATTAGACACATTAAAATGTACAAGCAAAAAGACCATGGAATGAAGTCAAAATGTTTTGCTTTACTTTCTTTCTTCAACAGAAATGCTGTCTGGTGTTCATTAGTATTACTCACAACCAAAACATGCTGTCCGTGTAAACGGAAAGTATGAGAACGTGGCGTACTAGGTACCCAGGACATTAGACACTGACTCATTACAGATAAGCCCAAGTTTAAGCACGGCACAAATTTTCCACTGAAAACTTCAGCCATGGTGCAATTTCCTTATTACAGAACTCCCACATGAAGAGTGGAGGAAAATAAGTTACAAAAGCACTGAAAGTCTATTTGACAAAATGAAAGTGTCTTCTTAAAACATTAACAGCACCTTAACATAAAATGGATAGACGAAGCTTATCTTTTCACACGAGGTAGCAACAAAGATCTCTATACCTGCGCTTTTGACAGGCCTGCTTGCTGCGACCACTGCCTCCAAATTTGATCATGTCCTTACATGAGGAGCATTTACCACAATCAGGGGCTTGGCAGACCTAAAGAAACACAGTAGTCATTTTTATTAAAAACAAATGAAAATTATGGCAATGACCTACAGTTTAGGCCAAATTTCAAATGGATTTCAGTGCACTATATGCACCCACAATATGCAGGGAATATACTGCACTATGAGATTTAGCCACTGGGAAATTCATTCCAGTAATAATCCATTTCAGTTTTCTTTTCTCTACTTACAGCTTTTATTAAATCTATACATAAAAGGCAAGCATTGTTTAGATTCTCTCTGCAATGCACTAAACACCTATGAACACTCAGCCAAAAGAATAAATAAAAGTTTTGATATTTCATTAGGCTCTTGGACTAGATGTGATGTTTGCAGCCATATTTGGTCCAACTTCTAAAATGCCATAGAAGCAGGACAGAAGCTCTTTGGCATTATGGAAGGAGGGGGGAAAAAATCTCTAATTGACATCAACCTCTTTATGTCCTGACCAATCAGATTGCAGCTGGAGTCACGTGAGAAAACAAGGAGGTAGTAATAATTGTGTAATTTTGGGATGTTCATCAGTATTTGAGGTTATGAACTTGTCTTGCTGCGTTACATACAGTGGTCTAAATCATTTTTCATTATTTACATTGAAAATTGTTATGGGGAAGTCACACGCTATACTATAAATGGGAAGATACAACGGCCAGTACTTTGTGTAAGGGAGGAAACAGACTTTTGCATGAAGTGTTGGTGAGTCAAACAGAGTCGGAGCTCACCTCACAGACCCCACAGCGCTGCCTCTTGGCTCCTCCATCTTTATTATTCTGATCAATCTGCTCTGCAAAGAAAGCATCAAAGATCTGGTATACGAGCTTCGTTGTGGTAGCTTTTGTGGGACCCTTGATATCCTTCTCAATCTTTGTAGGATGACGAATAGCTTGTCTTCTGGCGGCTCTCCTAAAAAGGGAAAAAAGATGAGATACACACATATTAAGAACACAAACAGCTGAATGACCAGACGAGCCACGTATTAGCCAAGCAGAGATGGAGACATGCAGTTTTATGAGAAAGAAAAAAAAAAGAATAAATGCAGCACTCTTCAGGGCAGGGTGATGCAAAGTACTCTTACTGTTCAAGACTGAAACCTGCAGATGGGGTCTTTAAATCTTGTTTGGAACAAAACCCTGAATCCACAAAGCACCTCTGTAGACAAGATTAAAAGACCCTTCCTCTACAGAGTTCAAATATTTAATCGGCTAATTAAAATGTTGGTTTTAATCCATAGTTAACAATTACTCAAACAAAATATAATTAGATTAATAAGAGTACACAATGAGCTATGTGACTGCTACATCACCCATCCCTTACAGCCAATCATAAGGTCTGGAAATCAGCGCTTCCCACTGCAAGTCAGCATCAATCAAAACGAAAACAAAAATCACAAGCACTCCAGAGGTGCAAATTAAACGTTACCTACCAGTACAGCAGCATGCTGCATTAGGGAATGCCAGAGAAGCATTAGATATTAACATAGCACAAGCGGCAGCAAAACCATTTGAAAAAAAAAATGACCCAAACCCAAATTAGACACAAACTCCAAAATAATAACATCAGCTGTACATTACCAGTACTCATACATTTACACAGACCTTTCCAGTAGTTGCTCCATTATATACCCTGATGGTACATTTGTTCAGGTTCTGTTAAGTCTTGCCTGGCCCATTAACAGCATTTTGGGTCACTTAATACTAATGTACTATATAATTATAATAAAATTGGAGTATTTTTGAAATTTTTTTTTTTACTAAAATACTGTCTATTGAACAACCTAACCAAGCCCTATATGGTAACCTGTGCCAAAGTGCTATTCATGATTAACTGCAGTGGTTTCAGTGTATAATCCACAAATTACATCCTGTCCCCCAGCCTACCTCTTGCCCAGGGTGACTCCAGCCAGTTTGATCAGGTCCCTCATGCAGGGGGTAACAATAATAGGCTGTTCATCAGAGTCTCCAGCCTCATCATAGCTCTCCACCTGCTCCACCACAAACTGGGCATGCCGCAGCAGTGTGTCCTCGGTGAAGCGATTGAAGTTCAGCCCAGCCGGTGGGACTGTGGTCTATAAAAAGCATAAACAGCAGCGCTCTGTCAAAAAACTAAAACTAATAATGCTCCCTGTTCATTAACTCAAGACTTTAAAGTATCAACCTCAATTTTGTTAAGCAGGTCTTCGTATGTGGCATCTGGGTTCTTCTGGAGAAATTCTACTACAATCTTACTCATGTAGATCTTCTCCTGCATCAGGGCAAAGATTGGAGAGTATTCCTCACTTGGCTCCATTAGGATGTAGTCAGCAAATGCTGTAGATAGCAAGAGACCAATAACCGTGAGTGGCTAATGTAAAACATATGTATGTATAGTGCTGTCAAATTAACGTTACCAGACGCAAAGAATTGACCACGATTTAGAAAAAAAGCCACTAAATTTTAATGCAGATTAAAAGTTACACAAACCAGCAGCACCATCAGTGAACACAAACATTCCGAAATTGACCGCCATGTTACTCGTTTTGGGCTGCATTTTGATCGCAAGGGTCCCCAAGCTGTAAACCCTGCTGCCGACACACTGCATAGGGTACAGAATCCCAAGGGATCTTCATAGGGAACTGTCACTAAAACAGCTCTATTTGAAACACCCTGCAATGTCAATCGACGGCTTCGGGGGTGCGCCTTATTTAGTATGCTGTAGGCAGTTTTTAAATAAATGGTTATTAAAAGGTCTGAACTATGGGTGATGCATTTTAACTTTTTAATGCACGTTTTGGATGAGGTTTCTCCTGAATTTCTTGTGCACAGTGCTCTGATCTCTCGTGTTCAGTGTTGGGATCTCCTAGCTCGTTAGCCATCAAACATTGAAAGATTGAAAGGAACAATGGAGAAGTACAGGGGTTAGACAATGTAATACAGCATCAATTCGTCTTGGGAATGACATATACAAGTCCTGCACAGTGGTCAGAGGGATTTTAAGCCATTCTTC
>JAOUQY010000031.1:4051290-4062396 GCA_028566355.1 Doras micropoeus
CCTTGCGCCCTATGTGGCCGGCTAGGCACCGGCTCTCCCGTGACCCTGAAAAGGAATAAGCGGCCAAGAAAATGAATATAAAGACAGAGATTTAGATGAGTGTTTTCACATTTAGGCTAACTGAAATGACATAACTAATTATGAAGCATGCTCGATTATGCTCATTATGCTCAAGCAACAGAAGAACACATCACTCCAACATCAGTGAATTACCTACAGAAGAGAGTAGACAAATCAAGGCTTATTTTCCACACTGGAGTCAACCCACTGTGTAACTTATTTCTGACAGAAATTGATCGCAAAGCAGCTTTACAGAAATCCGGGTTTAGATTTAGATCCTCATTGAACAAGCCAAACGCAATAGCAGAGAGGAAAAACTCCCCGAAATAAAATGAGGAAGAAACCTTGAGAGGACCTGTAACTCATCGCATAGCGAGATTATAAATCGTTATAGCATACAGGTGTAGTAGATTGACAACAGTACCAAGTCTGTTTACAGGATGTATAGTATGAGCAGATTGTGAATAAGAGTCCTGGGATGAACCCAGGACAGCAAACAACGAATATTATTCCAATGTTACTTGAGACAGTGTCGAACGTCTATAGTGTGAAATGATTCTTGCCAACCGACGCTGCTCACGTTCACCCAGAATCTTTTTACGGCCTCGCTGCTGTCATAAGTTTGAGGTTTTGCCGCAATTCTTGTAGTCACTGTACACAGTTAAAATGCTCATACATGAAAATCCAAACCTTCGAAATGTCATGATAACTTGCCATTCTTACAGCTGAAACAACTCTAGAAGCTTCCACAAATGTCCCTCGCTTTATATACACGCCGGCGGACACAACCAATGACGTGCATGGGTGGCGCTGCTACATATTTGGTACTTCAATGTATTCTGTTTTTATTTGATCACCTGCATCACCCCATCATATGATAGCTACACAAGAAGACACAAGAACCCAGCCAAACACATCTTTCTGAACCTCTGCTCATGGTATGCCTCAAAGCAGCATATCACACCTCATAGGAAATCTCTGTCTTCCATTTTCCCAGTACATGAGCTCACGGAAGCCTTGATTGGCTAGTGCCGCACTTATCCATGAATCAAAGCCAGTTTTGCTTTCTTGGCTTCTGGCCACAGAATGCTGTGAAATAATCAGGGTTCGAATTAGCAGTCTCTCAGAACGGCTTTCTCGCCTTTCCAACATGGCGTTTTGATGATAGTGGTGGAAAGCCTGTTTATTGTTAAATCAACATAACTAGATAGTGAAACCTCATAGCGGTACGTAATATGACCACCGCATAAAGTGAGACAAAGAAAGAATGGAGTGAAATAAGCATGCTAAATTTCAAAATTGTAGCTTACGCAGTTCTTTCTATATGGACATGCGTCAGTACCAGCGCTCCTCCAGACAAAATTTTGCTTATAAAGAATGTAGTAGTGATGCGAGGTGTGAAGTTTCAGAAAGTTTACATCACAAGATATTGGCTAGTCAAACGCTAGCTTGTTGTTTTGAATATTATTCACTAGGTGGTGCTATTCCACAAGAGAATCATAATGAGCTAGGGTAACGCGCCTCCTAGAGGCCAACAATGGTTCAGTGGGTGCTAGCACGAAGCACGAACACATACCTAGGGACACAAACTTTATTTTCCAAGTCAGACACGTGGCACTGCAACCCTACCAAGTTTCACATGGATTGGTGAAGTCTATGATATCCCATGATCAACCAGAAATTGGTGAAAAATTAAAAAATATATTTTTTCTTAGTTTTTCTCGTCTAGTACCAAATACGCAACTTTAATACGTAACATCAAACAGAGTACTGCAGCCATGATACTGTACATCACACACAAGTAATGTTTTATCAAACATTACTCATATTTCCTTCAGAGTTAATACAGTTTCAATGAAGTTTTCTTGAGGGATGACATAATCACCACGGTAGTCGTGAAAACTATGACAGACATACCATAATAGGCATGGTTTGCAAACCATTGTTTTATTCTTTGCCACAAAAAAAACTGTGGTTCATTTTCATAGGGGTAAAGAAACTCCACCAAGATCAACCACACTTACTACAGATGATTTAAAAAAAAAAAAAAAAAAAAAAAACGAGCTCAGTTTGTTTTTCCAGTCAGTCAAGAATGGACCTTTTCTGGCCAGTGTTACTGTGTGTACTTTTCATGCTGTTGTTTTTCTCCACAAGTGCCTATGATGATCTCTCTCACTGTAGTGTCTGTGAGCCAGATTGGCTAGATTAATTAGGCTTTCTACAGGAATTCAAAGGCTTTAAAGATGTCTAGACAAAGTTCAATTGTCTCAAAGGCTACAAGAGCTTTGACTCTCAGCCATTAATTTTTTTTTAAGCCTAAATAGTACTTAAAATCTAAATATTTGAAATCCTTATTCTTATAGAAGTGTCAATACTTAAATCTAGGCCTATGTTAAAGTGAAAGACTTCCATGTCTGCACTGTACATTTTAACAACATATCATCCTTTCAGCATGTATTTCTCAGGACAGGAGCAGAGATAGAGATCTCGGAGTTCTGTGGACCTGTCAGTGGAGGAGTAGAACATCTAGCAGAAGATTTATCGGTGTGTACGCGTGTATATGGATGTGAATGTGAGGGTATGCAATCGCAGGCAGGCAACAGAAGCATTCCTCGGCTCTCCAGGGCGCTGCGTTTCTCTCCACTCTGCTCGGGGTGATATATGTCAGGCCAAAGGGCTCTTCGGTCCTTAATTCATCAGATGATGTACTGCAGCAATGCAAACACCCTGGAGGGGTCCTCCTGGGCTATGTGCAATACACCTACATGCACTGATGATGGGGTAATGACACACACTTATAAAAGACAGAAGTGTAGTTTAAACTGAACATGCATGTTCTTGTAGTACTATAGTATACACACATTACTATGCATGGTTGGTCCGGGCCTTTCTCTTTCTGTGTTGTTTTGCTGCCGTGTTGACAGACTTCATTAACACACCTCGAAGTGTTCTCAGCCCTGTAATGTAAACCACAGCCCTGGTCAGGCCGCTGAGAGACACGCAGGGTCCTGAGAGAAATTAGCTCACACTGGGGTTAAGTGAACAGCCTCAGAGGTGCAGCTCATTCCTGAATGTGACATCCCTAAAAATATTGCCTCAACTCAGGTAGAAAAACACACCAGATCTCTGATCTCTTAACAGATAAATGATAAATAATATTACCAATTTCTTTATATGTCTGCCAAGTGTAAACCAGGAAGGTGTGACATTATATCATTAATAATAATAATGTGCTTAAAACATCTCCCAATCTCACTTTCAGCAAGAAAAACTACAAGGCTGATTTTCATGAAACTTGGTGGAAGGGTGTAGCGTGGACCAAGGAAGAAGTGATTACATTTTGGAGCAGATCTAAGCTTGGACTGCATTGTGGATGCATGTTATTTATATGAGATTGGGCAAAAATGGAACTGGTTTTGTTGTGCATGTGCAGACCTGTCAATAAAAAAAAGTTGCCTATTGGCCTTGGCGGAAGTCGGTGCTCTCTGAGTGCACTTCTAGTTTCAACGGTTATGTTATATGGAGTTTTCAGGTGGTCATGCATGTAACATAATACAATATTTATACAATATCAAGCATATCTTACTCACAATCATTATAAGATTTCAAGAAGTTCAATACCTGGAATTCAGCCCAATAGTCTGCTCAATGATCATATGTACGGTACCCGAAGCAATTGGAAATGGGACTTGTCAGACAAGGCTACTCATTTCCAGTCATAAAGTGGGTGTTGCCAAGCCCAGCAGAGGTGCAAAGCTCTGAGTCATGCATTCAGTTAGACGTCGGCTCCTAAAGCCCATATCTTTGGAGGGAACGTTGCACAGTCCTCACGCTGATGTTTGTTGAGGCCCCAGCATTGAATTCCGATGTTACTTGAAGCAGCGTTGCACGCTTATGTCGTGAAACGATTCTTGCCAATCGACACTGGTCACATTCACCCAGAAATGCTATGACCCATCTCACAAGTTCCAGCTATTAAACCACATTGATAATTGCTTAAATCAGGATAACTTGCCATTCTCATAAGGGAAACAGCTCTAGAAGCTTCCACAGATGTCTGTTGCTTTATATACATACTGGCAGATGCAACCAATGACGTGCATAGATGGCGCTGTTATGTATTTTCCATAGGCTCATCTGTGCCACTTCGGTGTACCATCATTCTGACATCTTGTATTGTGATCTTTGTATGTGTACAAACAAAACCAGACAGAGAAAAGCCATGCCAAGTCATGCAAGCTGTAAACTTGAAGAAGGACAGTACTGCATAATTTGCATAGTATTAAACAATCTCAGATAATTATTCACCCCAAAAGCAACTCAATGTTTAAAAACATGGCACGAAAATGTAAGTTGATATTCAGTGGGTTTATGCACCTACTTCAGTGTATACAGTTATTTATCACGAATGGAGGCTTCAGTGGAAGTTCAGACAGGAATAAAACCATAGCAGGGTGATAACAGAACAAAAAGATATATGGAGAAATGAGTGAAAACTGTGACTTAAGCTGAGACAAACTAATTAGGTGAAACAAGGAACAGGTGTGAGTGATTGGGGACATGTTCAGGGACTGATGGGAGATGTAGTCCTGACACACTTCAATTGGTTCGAAACTTTAAAAGAATCTAAAGTGGTGTTTAGGTACAAACAGCATAAACATACCTGTAACAGGTATAAGCAGTTGGTCATTCCCTAGCCGCTCATTTTCCTCTTTCATAACAAGACAAACAAATGCAATTGCCATGTTATTCCATGTCTGATAAGTTACAGCTTTATTTCTGTTAAAAAGCGCTGATACTGGAGACTCCGTCCAAAAATGCAAAATAAATATCTCCTCAGAGAAAACTTTCCCATATCAACCTTTACACATTTTTCTAACTGAAGCATCCACTATATCGTGTATGTTGTATACCTTCATGTAAACTCATTGATTAAAATGTTAAATATATCCGATTTCTTGCGTACACACAGTGTACATGCAGAAGCACTTACTAGGTTGCTATTTTATCCACAGTAGCCTCTGTGGTCTTGTTTCATAATACATAAAATGGTGGATTTCTAAAAGCACAGCCACTGTCATTAAAGTGCACACTATATTTTATGTCATTCTTGACGGAGAATTTTTCTGTGTGTTCTGCTCTGGTGAAAAGTTGACCAAGCTGCAATACAAGATGAATTTTGTGGATTGCCTGGCTCATTTTTTATTAGACTTTTCGTTTGTGGAGTTGTGGTTTCTCTCAGTGATATGATGGATTCTGTGGCTTTCCTGCCTGACAATACAGATGGAGTGTAGGTTTGTTTAGCAGTTTGGTAATACATGGTGATGTGGGTTCTCTGAACGATGCCCGTTTTAAATTGTTTGTACTTTGTATGTGATTGTATTTGGAGAACGCATGTTGTGGAGGGCAGAGCTGTGGAATGAATCCAGCTCTGGGTATGCAGCCTATGGAGACACTCGCTGACCTCAGAGCACCCAAAATGACAAGAGCAGACGCTCACAGAGAGGCCAGTCTTTGCAGGTGCAGACTTTTGATGTTGTGTATCTGTGTGTGTATGTGTGAGTAATGGCCACAGCAGATCTTCTGTAAAGTGAGTAGCTCCACCTTTTGTCCTGGTCTCTGTCACTAACCTTCACCCTCACCCCATCCATCTAAACTATTATTACCTTACACACTGTCAGTACTTTATAGCAGGTTTTTATCCGTGTGCATGCAAGACGCATACTCTCTAACTAATCAAAACAATTCCTTACTTATAGCAGAAGTACTCTGGTGTTTTTTTAATCTAATCTCTATCCAGCATATTTCTAGCATTTGTATTATTACTATTACTATAACCCTTGATTATTCCTTTCAATGTTTATCTCTGACAATTAGTGTCTAAAAGACAAAGAATTGACTTTAATATTTCAGTCAAACAGTATCAGACGAATCTAAATCCCATTTATAGGCCTAGTTATTCTAGGATCCTTTTACAAAGGTATCATTGTTTTATATCTCTAAGTTCATATCACCTGAGCACCTTTCTCTTTCTCTCTCTCTCTGTCTCCCAAAGTACTGCCCTCCCCACATAAACCCTGCATCAACCCTCCTGAATTTATAGTGGAAAAATGCTTCTAAATGTCTTGCATCCCATGGTGGACTGCGCTTAATGTGCTTTTACAAGCTGGGGGCCGTGGGTCAGCGGTAGGTCCTCCACCTGTACAGGAAGTAGACTGCAGAGGAAACACCATTCTCCCCAGACTAATCTCGTTCACTCAGATCCATCACCTGGCCAAAAGACGTCTAGACCACCTGACTACGGCATGTGCTGTAGCTCTCAAGAGCACAGTAAACAGTAAACAGGAAAAAACCGTCCCCAGACAGAGAGGCGGCATCATATCCTGCTGGTCTTATACTGCAAATAAGCTCCAATGAAAAAGTTTATAGGACCAGTTGCCTGCGTCCTATAAAAAACGCTAGAACGCCAAGCAATAAAGCTTTTACAGAAGTGGCACCCATTTACCTGGGGTGCCAAAAGGTAAACACATCTGCAGATCTGTTATGTCTGTTTTCCTTATTTTGCCTCAGCAAAATTGTTATAAAAATTGACTTATTTAACCACTGGTGAACAGGCTTAAAGCACACCAGAAGCTTTCAAACTGCGGTAAGCCACCATTTAACATGGGCAATTTAAAATTAGAAAAAAATACCCTCCTTTTGCTGTTTGGTACTTTCCGAGCTACCACTGCCCAGCAGAAATGATCAATTGTGTCTGCTAAGTACCAAAAACCCCTGTGTGAGCAAACAAAGGAACTCCTGACTCAAAGCCCTGCCAGCCCTGGCCTGCACAGAAGCTTGCATGCTCTACTGGCCCAGCTTCATAAATGCCTGTATGTTCAATTTGGGCAATGCAACACGCAGAAAACAGGAAAACCTCCATGAAGAGGTCTTGACAGACACGAAAGCCAAGCTACGCTCAAGGGTTCTTTTGGACGATTAACAGTTATAGCTTTCTACATGAAAGCTCTACATGAACCCTCTTCTGAGAGGCAAACCCATGTTGTATGGTTCTACCGCTATGGTTGGGGAAACCTTTTTTCCAAGAGTATAGCCAAGTTGTGCACACAAAATCTGCATCCATTGCCCCATCCAGCACATAGAAGCAAAGCTAAAGCATCTAAATCCAACACACAAGACCAATTTCAACACATAAACATGAGTCTAAAATGACCCAGTCTAGCACAGAAAATCCAGGATAAATTAGCCAGACAAGCACACAGAAGTCAGTCTAACACTGCCCAGTCCAGCAGACAGAAACCAGGTAACACTAGTTAGTCCAGCCCACAATGGCCTGTCTAAAGTGATCCTGTCTAGCCCACAAAGGCCAGTCTAAAATCACCCTGTCCAGCACAAATAAATCCAAGCTAAACAACCCAGTCTAGCAAACAGGATAAACAGGATAAACTAGCCAGTTCAGCACAAAAAGCCAGGCTAAACTGGTCTAATGCATCACAAAAAAGCCATGCTACACTATCCAGTCCAGCACATATAAGCCAGACTGAAGTGGTCCAGGGCAACACAAAAATGCCAGGTTAAAGTAGTTAGTCCAGTACACAGAGGACAAGCTAATGTAGCCCAGTCCAACACATAATCCTGGGCTTGACCTACTTTCAGACTCCCTTTTACACAAGCAGCAGACAAAGCCACAACATTTTCCCTTAATATTTCAGAAGGCTGCCATGACCGGGTGGGTGGCAGGCCATCCATTACTCTTTCTTTTAGAACATAGACGCCTTCCTCATTACTACATCACAGGACTGCCAGACCTGGACAGCGGGTAGGTGTGTAATACTGCTCTCTATCACTTTCTGAGCATTTCTATTATGGTAAAAAAAAAAAAAATACGATGTATAATATTGCCACAAAGTTAATAAAATGATACCCTAAGTAAGCACATAGAGAGTGAATGAGAAATAGAGCTAAAGGGAAACATGAGCCTGAACTGCCATTGATTTATCATGATGAGAACGAGGGTAGAGTAACAGGGCCAGTTACCACTTTCCAAATTTTTCATGGACAGGATTAAGCAGAGACAGCATTAGGCCTCCTCAGTGAAGGGGAGAGTTCATTGCAATGGGACACAGCACATAAAGCCCCAGGCTGCTCAAAATCATCCTTACGTAAGAAGTTGGGTCATAAAAGTGATGTGTTGCCTACTCGTTATCTCAGGACTCCCGGACTGGCAAAGAGAATTGTCCTCTGCAGTTACACTCTTGCACAGCAAATGTTCAATTAAAGTTTTATGTATTTGACTAGAGTGTCCCCTTTCCAGCCTTTGGAATAAAGCTTACAATGTTCCTTAGACTTTGCCATTGTATAAGGTCTGAAGCAAGTGATTATTCTGGGATAGTGCCCATAGTCTCCAGGGAGGGGCAAGTGTTTACGTGGCTGATGAGATCAGCTGGAGGTTGGTGGGAGATTTTTCAGGTTGGGTGAGTATGTGAGAGAGAGACAGGACCTCCTTTTCCAGCTCTTGCTGATGTTGTGCAAGGACTGTAGCCTGACTAGAGGCAGCCAGAACAGACTTATCAGTGTTGACTTGCTCACAGGAAGGCTTATTAAAAGCATACTCAAAGTAGTTTGAACACACATTTTTATTTTGAACTGAACTGATTGAATCATGAGACTTGCTCTTGCATATATTCTTAGTAGGTGGCACTTGCTAATGGTAAATCTGGCTCTTTCTTCTCTCTCTCCTTGACTTTTCCTAGGCTGGGTTCCTGAGAGCTCCCAGGCCCCGGCCTGCCTCACCGCAGACTGTGAACTGGAGTGGCCGTTGATAAATCACTCCATGTAAGGCCTTCACGATTAATTTCTGCCCGTCAGCAGTGAAGCTGCTGCGGCTTTGGGGGTTTATGTTGGCAGACAGGAGGAAAAGAAAGAGAGTAAGAGAGAGAGAGAGAGAAGAGGAAGGGAAAGAAGGGGAAAGAGAGGGATGGGGGGAGTTGGTCTGAAGGTTCGGAGGGTGGCGTGGGATTCCAAGAACAACATTTCCCGTCGGTGGGGTAAGGCCACTGTTGCCTGACAGCCTGGCATTAATCTGGCCCACATGGAGCCAGATGTGAGGTTCCACAGCTGGGGAGGAGAGGAGAAATATCGCTCTGCTGTCTCTTTCCTTCTTTCTCAGCTCCTCTCAAAATATTGCTCCCCCGATTCTCTGACTCCTATTTTTCTCCCCATTATCCTTTGTTTAACAAAGACCCAGAGGACCATCAGGCATGACCTGTCATTCTCTGAACGATGTACCTGAATCCTTAGAGACAATGGAGAGCGTTAACTCAAGATGAACACCAAACTCTCATGGTCTGTACCCACCTGAAGAATATCAAGGAAGAAATTCAACAAACCATGTGTCAGGTCTCCAGGAGAAGGTATATAAAAGCCAAGCATACAGTTATTTAATGGGATCACCACATAAACATAATGGATTTTTTTTTAGCTGGAACCACATGAAGTGTGTGCTTGATTGCATGTAGATTTCCATGCATACTGCAAGTGTGTCTTTCCAAGTTGAGCACCATGATTCTGTAAGTAAATAAAAGTTGAGGTTTAGGGAGAATGTCATTCTTTGTGTACACAAACTTGCTGATTGCTGGGAAAGTGATCTTAAAAGCACTCGAGAGCTAGGCATTAAACTTCAATTTAAATCTGTGAAACAAATTGATGAAGAGAACTGATGTATACATGCTAAGTGCCTGGTTTATCTTCAGTATGTAATTAAACTCCTGCATGCACATCATAAATTCCCTCTTTCTATTTTAGTTCAGCAAAACACTTGCGCATTTAAATCTTTAATAGCTAAACAAATTCATGCTCACAAATGGCCTTTCCAAATTCAACTAAGGCTCTTAAAAACTTAATTTCATCTGTTTTATTGCATTTGATGTTGTATTTATGAATTTATATATGCCAGTATTTTTTACTGACAGATTTATGTTTCAGGGGGATATTATTAGACATAGAGGGCATTAGTCATTTCGGGACTTTTAAGAGCATTTGGGAATAATAAGTTTATTTATAGTTTGTTAACTCACCGCACAAATATATTTACACCTGCTTCAGTTTATTTTTTGGTGATGTAATACTTCCTGAACATTAGCACAAGGCTGTGCTGAGTTGCTCTGCAGGCTGCATGAAGGCACATGGCTTCAGAGGCTGACAGGTAATTGGAAATGCATGTTTTATAAAAGCGAGAGAAATGGACATCTGTTTGGGATTTTCTGCTGGCTTCTTGTTGAACAGATCCAGAGGAGTGCAGAAGTGCTAAAAGGACCTACCTAACCTCAGCCGGACAGTCTTTCACCACACAAACGCAATTTCTACTGTTTCCGTGATTCCCCTTTCGTGAAACAGGAAACCGGGCCGTGCATCGGAGAAACAAAATGGCCACCGGAGCAGCCAGCCAATTGAGTGGTGGCTACGTATTTTTATAAAAACAGTGATGGGAATATGTATGCTGGCTAACCGTGACATCTGTTGCCCAGCTGTTCCACCTGCAGTCACTGTCGGTTCAGTCGCAGGTGGACTGCAAATGCATGGCTGCACTACAGCAGTACAATAACATATACGGTTCAAATGGAGGATGGGTCTGTTATTTATTATTCTTTGATGAAGGAATCCGTGTAGGATGATATTTACGTTAGTCTTCTCCGACGAAATGGTAGGCCTACAAAAACACCATGATTACAGCAAATATGCTGAATAAATACCACCAAATCAGAAGTGAATTCCTAAACATGGACATGTTGTAGCCCACCATTAACACTGGATCTGGTAACCACTAAATACACTATGTCTGTAATCTACTTTTAACAAACCCACAATTTAAAGATGGACTCTCCAGCACACATTTTTCATATAAAGCGATCTGCAGTTATTGTGGTCAGCTATGCTTATTACCCTGAATTACCTATCGGTATGATGTGGTTTTTGAAGACTGACTATTTCTTCTGTGTCTCTGTGTTGCAATTCAGGCCAAAGCAATAACACACACACCCCCCACCC
>JAOUQY010000031.1:4327338-4337478 GCA_028566355.1 Doras micropoeus
GGTCCAATTTAGCCATGAAACCTCCCACACTAAAATGACAGGTGTTTCAGTTTCATTGTCTAACCCCTGTATTTGTTAAACTGATGAAAACAGTAATTAGTGCTTTCTGTGAGAGCAGCAGCCAGTGTAAAATAAAGCGGAGCAGTTAAGACATATCACTTCTGTTGTAAAATGCGCTCGGAAAAGTGCATCGTAGTGTTGCGCTGGAAGTTCCTGTAACTGTATTCTCTTTCCTTTTCCCCACACGCTTCATATCCGATTTGCTCACTCCCACTTGAGAGTTAACTATGCCTTCTACATGACATTGCTGCTTTCTGTATATTTGCTAAACTTTTCTTTTACACATTTTCTCACAGACTTCCTCTGCACATAAGGCATAACAATCTGAGATCTGATTTCTGAGAAAGTGATTTCTCTATTTGAATACTGGCTCTTCACATGATTAACAGCATATTTGAATGTCTATGGACATCCCATGTTTATATTTGCTTAAACTATATAAAACTTCATACACAGAGAGAAAATCCCCAAACCCGTGTGTCTTAACAACATGAAAAAACCTGTGATGATGCAGAGACATAAACAATCACAAGGTTTTTTCCCCCACAATTACCAGATATGGTGTGTGTCAAAAAAACACTTCTAAGTTAAAGGTACAATAAGTAAGCCTACGTTTTTAAGTTTTCACATTGCTATGTAAATTTTTACATTTTTTCTGGCTATGCTTCTATCAACTTTTCATAATAAGATTCTTACTAGGGGTAGAAGTGGCTCAGTGGTTAAGGTGTTGGGTTACTGAATAGAAGGTCAGGGGTTCGAGCCCCACCACCACCACCAAGTTGCCACCCTGAGCAAGGCCCTTAACCCTCAACTGCTCAGTTGTATAAATGAGGTAAATGTAAGGTCACTCTGGATAAGGGTGTCTGCCAAATGCCATAAATGTAAATCCTAAGGGTTAACAGCGTATTTGAATGTCTATGGACATCCCAAGTTTATAAACTTCATACGTTTACATTTACATTTATGGAATTTGGCAGACACCATAGAAATGTATTACAATCTATAGCTTCTGTAGGGACTGTATTATTATTATTGACTACAAATGAAAAACCAGTGTCGGAGAACCGCATTCGTATTTTCCGTTTTTTTTTATTTTTTTATTGGCTGATACTTTTTTCTGGATCAGGCATCTAAAAACATATCTATAACGGCTCAGAGTGGCTGCAGGATTTTATTCCAACCGAGCAGGATCCACACCTGATAATGACTGAAGGCAAAGATGAACTGATTAAACAGGTGGAATGGGGTATGGCTCATGTTGGAATAAAAACCTGCAGCCACAGCGGTACAGGCTTTAAGCAGTGCAGTGATATTTGTATAGTCACTGCACAAAAAGGATCCAGATGTGCAAAGCTGATAGAGACAATTCACTGAAGGTTTGTAACACATTTGTTTTGTAATTTGCATTTTTATATGCAAAATATCTAGGCAAAAATCCCAGGTAATCCCATTTGAGTTTCAGGTGTAACACTACCAAATGTGGAAAAGTTCAGGGAGGAGAAATACGTATACAAGGCACTATATAACTCACAGTGCCTTTCTCACAGTCTGCAAGTCACCCTATATATCCATATATAATTATAAGCAAGTTGCGATTAGGTGTATATTTCTAGATTTGCTCAATAAACAATGTTAACAGAGGCTTTAAAAGATTTACGCTTTATCATGCAATAGCTCAGACGTTTTTAATAAAACGTTACTTACTGTACCTTTAAATTCCTTTCTAATTTCTAATAATAGAGCACTAACTATACTAAACATGATGACAGTAACTGCAATCTCACACTCATTTAGTTCAGGGCAGACATAATGTATGTATGTGTGTGTATCAGTGTGTAGTATATTAGAATCATATTACTACTGAATATGACTCCCTTTAACATGCAGATGAGTGTGAGAGCAGCAGTTTCTAACCGACAGGTACACACATAACCGACACACACAAGTTCTTACCCTCCAGGGCTACGTGCAGCAAAAAGCAGGCGAGTGTGAGGGGGTGAGGGAGGGATGCAGGGAAACAGAACAGGAACAAATAATTAATGATGCAAAAAATAATTTCAAAAATAACATGCACTCACTCACAAATAAGCAAAAAAAGAAGCTGTGCTGCATGATTTAGGGGTTAAATGTAATATGTCCTGTAAGGCATAGTCTGTAAGAAGCTTGTTTTTCAAATCTAAAATGAAATCATTTGCTTCAAACACAAATTTTTTGCTTAGAATAGTCCATTAGTTTGACGGCCTTTCTTGAACTGTTCAGGATAGACTTCGTTTTCAAAACAATGGGACATTTCCAAATGTAAATCTGCCTTTGAGTTTAAACACACAGGCAAAAAAGAAAGGGAAGTAACACTGAGTTTAAAAAAGCTGAATAAGTGTGCTCTCTTCATTGTGGGTTTGGCAGCATACGGGGACCATGAAGGAGAGGTCACAGTCCTGCGGTGGAAAGGAGGTGGTAAAAGAAAACTGTTTTTATCTCTGCTGTTAACCTCCAATTGGCCTAAAATGGGTTTTCCCAGAGATGGAAACCACACTCGATTACTCTATTTATTCAGCACTCCATCTTTTGTGTCCACATATTTAGCCCTTTGTGAGAAACAAAAAAGCACTTACATTTTTTTCACTTTTTTTTTTTTTTTTTTGAAAAACTAAGAGTTAGATTTAGATGAATGCATTAATTAACTATAGCAATCACAGTGAATGGATGATAGTGTGTGTGTGTGTGTGTATGTGTGTGTGTGTGTGTGTGTGTGTTGGGGCAGAGGCTTTTGGGCCCCTCTTTTCCTCCTGCATGGTTGGGAAAATAAACTTTTCCCTGTTCTGCTGACAAGCAGCAACTTAAGCCACCTGGCTAAAGGATGCAGGGGAAATTGTGAGATGTTTTTAGTTATGTGTGGCATTTTCCACTTTTCCATCTGTTCTGCTCATCTGTCACAATAACCATGCAAAAAAAAAAAGATGCAAAAGCTAGGAGGAAACCAGAGCACATGCTTTATTCCATGCTCACAGGTTGATTATAAAGTATAGACAGACTTGAGTGAGTGTTGCCTGTGCACAGCAGACCTGGCTGATTACAGAAAGCCCATGCTTCTTAACTGACAGGTGAAACCAAGTGTACCTTGACGCCCTCGTTATAGCTGTCCACCGGGCTGATGCCAGCTGTGGTGTTCAGGTGGCTCGGAGCTCCCGGACGAGGAGGCTTCTTCGGTGGAGCTCCAGGATCTGCAGAGGAAATGCGGAGAGCACTGTTAGGATTTGAGTCTAATGTGTGAGCATCTTATGGGAAGTAAAATTTGTCATGAACATATATAACAAAATGTCTCAGAAATGCATGCTGAGACAATCTGAGACAAATGCCAGTGGGCACTGCAGAAGCACTTACCTGCTTTGCCCACAGGTTGGTATACATGCTGGTTTCCCGTCTGAAAGAAAATAGAAACACAAATAAGCATTTAGGGCTTTGCTCACTCGCCTTGACTCACTGTTCTGCCCTGATTTTACAGCAGGCAGGATTATGGCTGGTTTCACGGGTGGGATTGAGTGGTTTGTGGGAGAGCATGCATAACTCAGCTCCTGACGCGCTTGTCATCTCCAAAACACATTCTATCAAACATACAGAATCCTACAGTAAGTTCTGTAATTACTTGGAGAAAATGTGCCTGGTTTGTGGGTGCTGTTTTTGGAGACGGCATGTAAAATAGCCACTTGTGGCTGCTGCTCCGGGTGACACTCCTCTAGCCACTGCTTCTAACCTTTCACAATATCCTCTCTGGAGCTGGACTGGAGCAGAACACAAAAGTAAATGTCCCTCCAGCATCGAAAAAGCTACTTTCTGCACCAGAGTCACTTCTTAAAGCTTCTTAAAATGGCGTAAGGGATCAGGATGTATAAAATGCAATGTATGCATGCTCAGCATGACCCCTGGGCTAAAACACAAACAAGCAAAGGGTTATGGGAACTCACCAGTCCCTGAAGAGCACCGTCCTCCCGGTCAATACTGCCCCTTGAATTCCTGGACTCTGGTTTCTGAAGACAGACACACCACAGAACACAAAACACAATTTCATACTTGGACAGACAACAAGAAACATGACATTCACTTTTAGTTTTGCTTTAAATAACATGTTTCAGATTACAAGAGTAAGAGTACAAATAGTGTTTCCTCTGTGAACTATATGGACGACATGATAAGCACCTCTCTTCACCCCCACACACAACAGTGAAAGTATAATCTCGTGTATAATTATACGTGTGTTATGTTATATCCACCCCTAATTACCAAAAAGGCAACATAATACACAGACAAATTATGAGACAAACACATGTGGGTCTGTTATCTTATGATGCAACCAATGCTCAAGCAATATCATGCCTTATGTAGTCAGTTCATCTCTTGATCTTACTTCAGATAACATACTGGACATCCACAACAAACAATCCTCACATGTCCTCTCCAAACCTATCCAGAGTCCTCACTAATCCAAAAAAACAGGAACCACAGCTGATCCGGAAAAAAAACCCCAATAAACAATAATAGCAGCTCTGAGCGTCTCAGTACCGATTTTCCGAAGCAGGATTTGAAAAGGTGCATCCTTGGAGCGGAGCGCGTCCTCACCACGGCGAGGAGAGAGTGAGGTGAGCACTGTTCCATCAGCACAATGGTGTGCTGGAGAAGGACTGAGAGCTGGCGTCTTGCTGGAGTATGGATTAAATGTGCCTGACTGCAGCACACAGAGTAAACACACAGCTAAATGACTCCCACCAGCTCTTGCTCTTTTTCCTCTCAGCTCTTTTCCCTCTCATCCCACTCCAGCTCCCTCGAAGACATCCCACTTCTCCCTCCCCGCCACTTTCATTGTTGTTTTCACAGTCCTCAAAAGAAGTGACCTTTATAAACTTCTTATATATGACTAACCATGACCAGTAGGATTTCACAGCTAAATTTAGTACTATGCCCTCTTGAAGTCTCAATAACAAATCCTTCCGAGGGTCTCATCCCAGGAGAAAACAGGAGAAATATAACATTAACACCAGAATAAGTCAAACCTGTCTTGAGATCTTTACCATTCTCAGAAAGGCACAAGCCACAGGGATTTTCCAAGGTCCGAATCAGGACAATGAAAAAGCTGCCAGTATTCAGGGAATTTAAAAATAAATTAAGTTATTTATGTAGCTATTTTAACAATAGACACCATCACAAAACAGCTGTATAGAAATCCAGACCCTTAATGAGCAGGACAACAGTTGTAAGGAAAAACTCCCTGAGAAGAAACTTTGAGAGGACAGCTGTCTTCTAGGTGGCATGGGATTATAAATAATTACACAGTATGGTAAAGTGTGTTTACAGGATGAGCCGATACGGGACAAACGCATCCGCAGTAGTTCCTGTGTACAAATCTACAGTATCCAGGTGAGATTATCTACTGCTCAAGATAATCATTTCTAAGAAGTCCAAACTGGTTTAGTGTGGATCTGAAATTACACCAAAATGGACAGTGTTTACACAGAATAACTCATGCTGCTTGAGGAAACTTTTCAAGTTAAAATGGAAACAGAACAGTCGCTTCTTCCACAACAACAGCCAGGCTGTTTCTAGAGGAGGAGTCTGATCCTGCACGCTTGTCTGATCCTGATACACAACACACACTCAGGATTTACGGCTTTGTTTTTCATATCACTATTTTGTTCAATCATGTCCTAATAAACACACACAGTGGACTGGGCTTGGGGATTGTTTTCTCTGTGGAACAGGAGAGCAGCAAAGAGCTGAACTGAGCTGAAGAGAGACCCGAACTCAATTACGCTGTATGTTTCCTCCATGTGGTGTTCTGTCTATGTAATACAATTTACAGCTAGTGAAATTCATACCATTAACCACAGTATGTGCTCAAGTTGAAGGAAAGGTCTGGCGAAAAATCAAACTCAAATAGAACAAATAGAGGCAAAATAGAACTAACAAGTTCTTCTTACTAAAAAACCATTTACCATTAGGATGTTCCTCCACCACTTCCCGTTTCTCACTGATGCCATTTTTGAGAACCAGAATCACTTTTTTTTCTCACCTTTTCACCCAAGTTTGAAGGTGGATGACAACATAATTCCACTTTAAATTTAACAGACTATCCCAGTTACATTACAAAGCTTAACAATACAGTTAGTACTGTATTGTATTTAAGGAAATGATTTTGGATCAGTCATTTAGGGACAGATTTTCTAACAATCAACAGCTATATTAGACTAGCACACACATTGCTTATAGAATCCTTTAAACGTGCTGCACACACAGTGAAGTAAGAATAAGCTGAAATTACCAGGAAGCTTTCCTCCTGCTCCAGCCATCGCTGATCCTCCTCCATCTGCTGCTGCTGCATCATCAACCTCTCCTCCATCAGGTGAGCCGGCAGCCCCTGACCCAGTGCCCGCATGTCCAGAGCACCTCCGTCCTGACACGCACGTACGCAAACACATACAAACACAGAGGTTATACTAGCTGTCAAGACTGTCAGTAGATAATATTTGACCACAAATTAAATATATAATTTTTAATCAAATGTATCCCACTATTTATAACCATAATGCATATAAATGTGCATAATAAACACAATAATTATTTTACCGTTTTAACAGTAATATACCAAGCAAGTGGCCAATAATAATAATTATAATTGTATTTTATATAGAGATATTTTTGGACTAAAAATAAAAGAGAGACTACAAATGTATGCAAATACTAGAAATGAAGAACATTTTATTTGAAGTTAAAAACACATGAACTACTTGCACAGATTTTCTCTATGAAAAGACTCATTAATCATAGCAGAGCAAGTCAGAGCAAAAACATTTCTTCTCAGTGCAAGAGGCAACATTCTCCAAAAAAAACTATAGGTAGTTAAAAATAACTGTAGGTGTGGATGGAATGCAAGTCCAGATGCAAATAAAATCACAGAGCAGCACCTGAAATGGATTAAATTCCGAAATACCTTCCAAAGCATACTTTTGTTGTCAGACTGGAACTTAACAGAGAGTCAGTGTGAAAGATGGAACGCAGTGGTCCCCCTACATCATTCTGCCTCAGCCCTGAGGACTGCTGCGTGATGCTCACCTCCATATTAGAAGACCACACAGGTATGTCTTGTCTGTGGTGGTTCCAGGTCTCATGGGGCTCCAGAACAGAGGCCTGTGCTGGGTATCCTCCACTGGGCATTGACGGCATGCCATGAGATCCAGGGTAACCCGATCCCTTCAGCAGAGCAAAGTACAATTCAAAACAAGCGTAAACGCCAGTGTAAATAAAAGCACAAAGAACAAAACAGCTGTATTTCTACTCAAGAAGATCACTTCCAGAGCAGGAGCGAGAGAGATTATTTGTCTTAAATATATTGTTATAAATGAAATGTGATCTGCAGAACAAACTCCCGATCACATCAATCAGTGACTGCTTCTGATTATTTACTTGAGCTCTGACCCAGAGACCTAGATGCAATACTAACAGTCTAGTCTCAATTCTTATCTCTTCCAAGGGAAGTAATAATGAAAAGATGAAAAATAAGCTCACATTAGCCAAGGTTTTTACTCATAGTCCTTACACAGGCACAATCTGAAGGGATACTGATAAAATCTAGATTAACTTTGTTGTTAATGGGTTTTAGTTCTTATTTTCTGCAGAGGAATTCTGTGTCATGTTATTCATTCCATAAACTGAAAAAAAAAAAAAATCAAAAGGAAAATGACAGCTCACATGCTGAGTTATGATGAATTGCTGCAGAATAGGTACATTTCTGACTTTCTGTACAAAGGCAGCAGAAAACCTGGTAGCCTTTTAGTCATTTTGTCAATAAAAAACACTGTGAGCAACAGGTTTGGATCACAAATAAATTTCAGAAGGAAAGCCTCCAGTGACCTCAACATTACTAAACTTTGACATGAACTTAAGTACACTCTGGTGACACTGACATCATGCAGCAGTCCTGTTATTGCAGCATTCAAGATCCAAAATAGAGAATAGAAATAAAGTTCTCATTTCGTGCAGGTGTGAGATTTTTATTAATACTTCCTGACGCTAAAAAGGACATGCAAGGTATGCAAGCAGATTGGCCCAAAAGCCCCAAATGTACAAAACAGTGCAATATTCAGGACTTGGTTTACTACCTCTAAATTAATTTAGCAATGTTAAAATCGATTTATGATGCTGACTAAAATTCACAGCAAATTGGAACTGCAACAAAATGAGGGACCATGGACTTACTGTTTCATATGAAAACACAAACTGCAGTTTTCTCATCAATGACATAAAAGAAGGCTAGGGAGCAAACCATTTTACACACACACACACACACACACACACACACACACACACACACACACACACACACCTGGCTTCATGCCAGGTCTCCTACAAATGCCCAACATTGTAAACAGAAAAGCTCTGACTATTTCATTTAAACAAAGGGTTCTGTGCAGTTACCTGGTAATGGTTGTGCTGGCCTGCATGTTGAGGACTTGGGAAAAAACCTTCACTGGACCGGGGACTGGGATAACCTGGTCGGCTGGGCTGCAAAATAAACAAAAAAAATAAAAAACAAAACAGAAGTATGAAAGAATGCTCTAAAATGCCAAATCTGCAATGTATGTCAGTTTATCTCAAAGCACATTCTTCACTGAATGCTGTTATCCACTTCACTTTATACACAGTGGAAACTGGACAACTATGTTAGAGAATTAAAAAAAAAAAGAAAAAAGAAAGTGCTGCTTTATTTTATCTGGCAGTCCAGAGACAGCTGACATCTCACTGAACTTTCCTGGATAAAGACTCTTCCACTGCTCTGTGGAAATTAGATCAGCTAAGGATTTTATTATTCACCTAACAGATAGAGTGTCTATTATATAACACTGTTAACGGTACAGTGACTAATCAGAGTGGCATGTTAAAGTAAGATGAAACACAGTGTCTTGGTTGGAGTGATCTTTGGAGGCCACATCTCAAATTCCAATGCTTAGTCCCAGAACACTGCATTTAGAACAGACTGTTCATTTCAAACACACAACACAATAAATCACAAGTACTTTTCAGGTTTTAAGGTCTATTACAGACACATATGCTTATTATACTGCGTGAATGCACAAATCTCCCACCTAAAGCAATGTGTTAAAATGATATGACATAAAAGTACAAGGAACACATAGAAAAATATTATTAAAACATTATTGGGATTACTGGGATTCAATGCAATGAATATTTCAATAGGAAAGGTGATAATAATCTGCAATAATCTCATCCCTGCTATAATAGATAAAACTACATCTGTTATTCAGTTCTGGCTGCAGAGGTACCAAACAACAGTCAAAATTATGAAGAATCTGGTGTAGGACTCTTTAACTATTACATAATTCAAAGAAAATTAAAAACTGCAATATTGGCATGCAACCTTTACATTTTTCTGGTACTGAAATTAGCTCCGCCCTCAGTTGTAGTAACAGTACTGCTGCTTTAAAATCACAGTTTTAAGTATCTAGCATAATAATCAAACTATGGGATAATCTTACTTTGGGAGGGGCATCATCTGATCCACCTGAGTCCCAGGACACTGTGACCTGACGCCTCATCTCCATACGCATGCGCTCCTCCTGCTGAGCTTTCTCCTCCTCCAGAATAGTACTACAGATAAAAGAAGAGATGCACGAGGCAAAGGGTATTTTAGTAAATGAAAGTGACATCCCTCTATAAAGTCCATTATATTAGAGAATTTTTCAAAGAAGGTCACAGTAAGTCAGTTTCCACTTCCATCCCAACACACTGCATCACAGTAACCTCTAACTCCTGGCCTTTAGCCTTTCCTGCTCTGGCTAGTGTTAAAAAGGGCCCTTTGGCAGTCTGTCTGCTCTCTGCTATAGCTCCTGGAGCATAGAGACAAGTTATTCAAAAGACATTGGTGTTGGCTGATCCCCACCTGCCCAGCAAAACTATATAAAGTGTCATCAGTACATGGGTTAAGTCTGACTTACACACCTACAGGGGTTAGACAATGAAACTGAAACACCTGTCATTTTAGAGCACAATAATTTATTAGTATGGTGTAGGGCC
>JAOUQY010000031.1:4418527-4433697 GCA_028566355.1 Doras micropoeus
GATTTGCAAATCATTGTATTCTGTTTTTATTTATGTTTTACACAACGTCCCAACTTCATTGGAATTGGGGTTGTATATGTGGTACCTAGGACAATCCTTTGCCTGTCAAGATCATATAGGAGCCTTGGTTAAAAGCAGGTTGTCATTGTGAGGAAGTCTGTACCTTGTGTATCTTAGACAGCACAGTCCTGGGATAGACTTATCAAGTAATTAATCAACACATTTCAATTTCACAAAGATGGATATTTCTTATTGTTGTAAGCTATCTCTGGAGGCATGTATTTTAAATACATTGCATCACCAATTTTTCTTCAGTACCGTCCACTACTTAGGTTCATGACAGCCATTTTACATTTTAATTAATTGATACATTCACATAACTCTTTACTGTATTGGAATATACACTGAAGTACCAGAAAAACTGGTACAAAATACATAAAATACATACCAACGCCAACTATGTACATCATTGGTTGCATCCTCCAGTGTGTATATAAAGCCATAGACATCTATGGAAGCTTCTAGAGCTGTTACCATGATTATTGATCTTCAACACGGTTTAATGGTTGGAGCTTGTGAGATGGGTCATTGTATTTCACAGGTAGAAGCAAAGTTTGGATTTTCACGTTTGAGCATTTCAAGGGTGTACCGTGACTACAAGAAAACCTTGAACTTATGACAGCAGTGTGGCCATGAAAAGACTCTGGGTGAACGTGACCAGCGTCGGCTGGCAAGAATCATTTTACACAATAGACGTGCAGCACTGCCTCAAGTAACATCGGAATTCATTGCTGGGGCCTCAACAAACCAGCCACATCAAACATACCAGTTTTTCTGGTTTTTTATTGTACATGAAAACATCTATAGACTATTATAAGCAGCACTGATGTAATAGATTACATATACAATTATGAAGTTTTTTTCTCTCAATTTAATGCAAGTCTTAACATGACCTCTTTACTACTCTCTAAGACCATTACCAATAGCTTTATAGTGAACAGTAGAGTTTTGTAGGATGGCTGAATACACCCTATCCATGTATGTACACCTGTACTCCCTTGCTGTTAGCACAAGTATGTGTGTGCAGGAAAGTGGATGTTATAATACAAAAAAATTTACAGAGAGCTTAAAAGGCCAGAGCTGAAATATACCGGCCTTCTGGGCTCTATCACAATGACACATGTTTAGAACATGAGGGCTGAAAGGTCTAGTCCAACACGAGTCAACTTTACAGTCATAGCAACAACACTGGAAGTGGTAGAATTACTGTGTGTTTGACAAATCCTGTCAGTTTTATACAAGGGATTTGTTTACTTTCAGTGGTGTGAACTGAGCCTATAGTACCCAACATGTGGTGTGTTGTGGTAAAAAGCCCTTAAAGTTTTCACAGGGATGAGCGAAGATGAAGACAAGCAGCATGGCAGACCACCCTGAGCCTATTTGGGCCAATCAGTCTTTTGCTCTCCAAATGTGGAGTCACGGCAGAGTGGTGAAACATCACTTTTCAAAACAACAGCCCAGTGCTTAAGCCCTGTAACAAAACACAGGGAAGAGAGAACGATGTTGGATAGTGTCTCCACCTCAGTGTCCTCAGCACTACATCTACGAGATTATAAGCAGAGATTCATAGAAGCAGTGTGTTTACAATTAATAACACATTTCGTGTTACTTTTGACTGTATAATTTTCTATGGGTGATGTTGGTATGAATTAATCTTCCCTAATAGAGGTTTGTGAGAGGTTGTTTGAGGATTAAGCAGTTCATGCTGTGAATTGTTAGGAGTAAACTTGGATTGGATGACATTGTTTGACAAACTCTTTGAAGAATACTAAATGTATATTTTTACGCTGTAGCTACAGCAGTCTGTTTGTTCCAATGTTTATTTACTAAAGCCAACTTTACACTGTATAATTTTTGCTCCAATTTTGCTGTTGCTGAAAAAAACACACATTGTAAAACAGTTCTTGTTCAGCTGTGGCCAATACAGCGCTACCAATTGTACGAAATGTTTTATTAAAAGCTCAGGCTGTGACTGCTGCACTTATCTAAAGCCACCAACAAGAAGACAGCTTGATCCAAAACTAGGACAAGTGACAGCTACAAATAAGGTAGCAGCATTGGTAAGACTTAACAACCTAAATGACATAAAAGACTTTGCCTTTTAAAGAATGTTTGCACTAGATGTAAGATTACCTCTATTAAAGTGAGGCTTTGTTTTTGTTTAAGCAAGGCTGGATCATGCTGATTAATGAGGTAAGCAGTGCCTAGTCATTATCTTTAATCGCAGGTCTATGGTTAGTGGATCTTCAGAGTGTAATCCGTCATGGAGAACCCATTATCACACAGCCTGTTATAGAAGTTGACCAAGATTTTATTAGGATCATCTCATACAGGGTGATAATCTTAAATGACTGCTGAGTTCACACAGTGGAAAACTGGCTTAACATAATCTAAGTACATCTTGTCCATTTTGTGTGCTGAATATAATCAATATGCAATTCCTGGTGATTATATTGTACCTAAATGTCCAAAATACCAGCCAGTGTCAATTAGATTAAAATAAATATATTTTACACTCACACTGCAGTCTAAAAATGACGTTGAGTAGTGATTGTGTGCAGAAAATAATACGGCTGGAGAGCATGGATTAAATTTGCGTAATCCCATTTCCACCAGTTTAGAAATAAATAATAATGAGAATTAATAATGAGAAATTCTATCTACTTACTGCTGTAGTAATTATGCCGGATACACATACCATGCTTCATATGTCATTTAATTAGTACTTGACATTCTAATGATGGACCTTTATAAACAAGAATGATCTGTTTACAGACAGTAAACTGATATTTAGCAACTGAAAATATCTTGAATCCAGACACATTTATCTAATATTTCTCACTGTGAGGCTTTTATAGAAGAAATAATAATTACAAACTCCATTTCCAGAAAAGTAAAAAAAAAAATGCAAAAAAAGATGTGAACGACTTGTAAAATTTGTTAAATCCACTGAATTTATTAAATTGTCTGAATGAATAATTTAATAATGAATAAATGAATTTATTTAACTGATAAAAATAAAGAACCAAGACAATATTTTCAGTGATTTCACTGACAAACCTAATTGTATTTTGCAAATATGAAAAACATTGCCTGCAACACTCAAAAAAAGATGGGACAGAGGCAAAATAAAAAAGTGTACACAATTACCACAATACAAGTTCCACAATTAGCAGTTTAACTGGTAACAGGTGAGGTCATCAAAATTTCATATAAAAGGAGCAACCACCAAAGGCTTAGCATTTGTAAGCAAGGATGGGTTGTGGTTCACCACCTTGTGCCAAAATTCTGTGGGAGAATTGTCAATCAGTTCACATACAATGTTTGTCAGCAAAAGATTGCAAAGAATTTAGGTATTTCACCATCTACAGTTCATAATATCATGAAAAGATTCAGGGAGTCAAAGGAAATCTTGGTGTGAAGTCATCTGAGATGGACCAAAAGACAGTGGGAAAGTGTTCTGTGGTCAGATGAGTCCACGTTTGTTTTTGGGAAAAATGCACGTTGGGCTCTACATGCCAGTGATGAAAAAGACCATCCAGACTGTTACCAGTGAAAAATGCAAAACCCAGCATATGTGATGGCATGGGGGTGCACCAGTCCCCACGGCATGGATGATCTACATATATGTGACATATATACCATTGATCCAGTGGCTTATATTGGTATTTTGGACAAACATATGTTACCATCAAGACATCTTTTCACAGGAGGTCTATGTCTATTTCAGCAAGACAATGCCAGGCCTCATTCTACACAAGTTACAACAGCATGGTTTGACAGGCCTGTCTGCAGTCCAGATCTTTCTCCTATTGACAGTGTATCATGAAGAGGAGAATCAGACAATAGTGACCATGAATTGTTGAGCAGCTCAAGTCTCGTACACAGCAAGAATGGGCAAAAATTCCACTTGCAAAACTGTAGCAATTTTATTCGCAAATAATTATAAAGTATAATTAAAAGAAAGGGTGATGTGACCCAGTGGTAATCCTACAAAATCCCTGACTTGTGTAAATGTACATATAAGAATTGATGCTGGGTAGTAATATTGATTGGATTTAGATTTTTCTTTAGTTCACTCACTTTGAATTTTGTAAATTGATAAAGCAGAAGCATCCGATAAAGTTTACAGCATTTTATATTTATATATTTATATATATTACACCTATACACACACACACACACACACATATATATATATATATATATAGTATAATGTAGTAATGTAGA
Organism: Doras micropoeus; assembly: GCA_028566355.1. Lineage (NCBI taxonomy): Eukaryota > Metazoa > Chordata > Actinopteri > Siluriformes > Doradidae > Doras > Doras micropoeus. The sequence continues at coordinate 4,422,818 of JAOUQY010000031.1, forward strand.
GTTACATGTAACATTTTTTCTGCCTGCTTTTGTAATATAATTGCTCAATATTGTTCAAGCTCATGTTCAAGTTTGAAACCAGAGGTTAAACGTGCATATCATTTATAATTTGGATTAAATGGGGGTGGATTAAATGGATTTAGCACATGGTTGAAATTGTCATTTCTTTAAAACCCCACAGTGTTTGATTGTTCTTGTTTACATAAAATTGCTGTGTTATTTCCCTAAAAGGCATTATCCTAGGCTTTATTGTGCTAAGAAGTTTGATCCCCTGATAAACAGGCTTGATGTCAGAGCAGGAGTAAATTTGGGAAACTTTTTTCACAGTCAGACCTCAGGGGAAAGGAAGATTTAGAGAGAAAGTGAGAGAGGGAGAGAGAGAGAGGGAGGAAAGAAACAGAGACAGCAACACCCCAATCTCTGCACACACTCAGACATGGTAAAAGACTCAATAAGGGACATCAGGACTTAGATTCTCGGATCAGACCAAAATTTTGTAAATGATCAGCACTGAAGACCAAATTGAAAAAGTAGAGACCTGATTCATTAAGGATGTGAGTTAAAATGTTAAAATATAGAAGGTGCTTTTTACGAGAAAGTGGGAGGTCGTCAAGTTGGGACCAGTCTGGATTTCAACTACGTTAAATCCAGAACTCATCTCCACCACATGGTCTGTATGCATGGTGTTCAGTACATATTGGATACTATGACTTTTAATAAAATACTTTCAGGAACTGACCAGCTTGGTTAAGAAAAAGAAAGCTCATTGGAGACCCATTGGACCAAGATATAAAAGGTAAGAATCTGTTTGAGATCTCATCATTTCACAATTCTTAATTTAAAGTAGAGAATGTACTTTATTAGTAGTAGTGTTGGTGTGAGTGTACTCCATCTCAACTTGCAACCGGTTCTTCTATGGAAGAATATATTAGAAAGGAATGTAAATTTAAATTCCAGATGGATGAATCCTCTGATGTACTGTTTGAAGATAAATATCATTAGAGCATGAAGTCCCTTGCAAAAATAAATTTCATTTTCAAAATCATTCCAAACTTTAATTTAGATAAAGGAGTATGTTGATTTTTTATTTGCTTTTTTATTTTTTCCAAATGCTTATTTAGTTTTTTATTATCAATTCTTTCCTGATTAGCCATTTCTTCTCAGACTCTTCTCAGATTTTGCTGCTCATTTTGATTTCCTCTGCAAATTCATAGTTCGGCATGGCTCTGTGCCGTTTTACATGCCTGCAAGTTTAATGGAGTAAGTCATCTTTTCATCCACAGAAGCATAATGTCTTTACTGTCAAAGAAACCCAGGCTAAGATAAAGAAACCTTTCAAGAATAGACATTCCTGAAGTGCAGCTACAACCTTGGATTTTGAGCTACAGTTTAAATTCAAATCAGTTTTAAAAAATCATCTAAAATGAAGAAAATCATTTTAGTCCTAAACAACAAAATGGTTACTTTTTACTGATTTACTTCCCTGATGAATGTGTCACAGTAACATCACACAGGACAATCTTAAAAACAAAGTAATCACAACATTTTCACTTCATATCTCATTTTTGCAGCCAGTCATGGAGACCCTCCTCAGAGAGTTTTTCAACATCACTTCTGATCCTCCGGTCAACGTCTCACACCACCGCTGGGGGGTGCCGTACTTGAAGAGATTAGCACATCTGGATGAGGCTCTCTATGAGGACTTCTACAGTCTGTGGATCACCCTCATGGTGGTCAACAGCATCATGTTCTTGGTGGGGCTCGTGCTAAATAGCTTGGCTCTCTACGTTTTCTGTGTGGGGACAAGGTCCCGTACAGCGCCCCTCATCTACACCATTAACTTAGCCGTAGCTGACCTCCTGGTGGCGCTGTCTCTGCCAGCAAGGATTGCTCTGTATTACAGTGGCGGTGGCTGTGTGGCCTGTTCATATGTGCATACCTTTAGCTATTTTGTTAACATGTACTGCAGCATCTTGTTCCTCACCAGTATCTGTGTTGACCGTTACATGGCAGTGGTTTGGGCTGCAGGAACAGTAGACCGCTGCAGAAGCCCTGGTGTGGCTAAATGTGTTAGTGCCGGGGTGTGGCTCTTCGCTGTGGTGGTCACCTACACATTGCAGACTACAGCTCTGGAATTTGCTGGATCGTCCTGCTGCCACCTGCCTGTGCTATTTTCTGTTACTGTGCTGGAGTTTGTTATCCCCCTTCTGGTCATTGTGACTTTTACAGCACGAGTTGCCTGTGCTCTCGCCAACGACCGTCTCATGGCACAGAGCCGGGGTCGAAGGGCCAAAGCTGTGCGTCTCTTACTGGCTGTGCTTATCGTCTTTGTCGTCTGCTTCACACCCTTCCATGTGCGTGAGGCCCTTGTGTACTTTCACCTAGGTGGTGGCAGAGAACAGCATGTGGTTGCCTATCACACCACCGTGACCCTCAGTAGCCTAAACAGCTGTCTTGACCCTGTTGTCTACTGCTTTGTACCCGATAACTTCCGCTCCGCCCTGCGTCGCGCTTACAGGAGGAGGGAGCCTCAGCATTCTAGTGCAGCAGAGGTGATCAGCCCTCGCCGAAGCTCCAAAGGGTCCAGCACTGCCATGGCTGTTGTTTACAGTGTAGCCACTCTTACACTCGGCCCCTGCACCCTGCCCCCTGCAGAACAGCCTGCATGACAGAGAAAAAAAAAAAGAAGAACAGGAACAGCAGGAGAAACGGATCAGGCTGGACAGAAACTAAGGATCAAAACCCACTTTTCCTGCTCAAGCAAGTTGGAAGATTTATCATTATACAAGACTACAGCTGTGCGTATAATTCAGTCAATGTAACGGTTATCACATACAGTTCATCTGCCCACCACAATGCATGGTCTTAAGATTTAGTGTCCTCTTTGCTTAGTCAGCTCAGAATATTTATTCGCTTGTTCTTATTGCGTACTATCTGGTTAAACAATCCCTGGAAAACAGAATGTGTTGCCAAAATTATTATGGGAGAAAGAACTTGAATCTTTACAGTATGGAAATCATACTGTACATCAAGATCACTACAAGGATACCAAGATCACTACAAGCATTTCGATATCTTTGTACAGTGATTTAGGAGGCCATTCATTGAAGGGGGAAAAGGATACACACTGTGAAAGATACATTTACTCCAGGTACCTAGGTGAATTTTAACCTGTGAATTTGTCACCTGTGGTCTCTAGTCAGTAAAAGTTTATCAGTTGTGCTGTTTGTTTGCACCCACACCAGCCCTTTGTGGATTGGACACCCCTGTGCTAGGGGCTTCATGATAAAATTCTGTTTTCTCTCTCTCTCTCTCTCTCTCTCTCTGCCTGCTAGGATTTTCTTGTTAGCAATGTCTTAAGTCTAGGAAAAACATATTATTACTAGTGATATAAAAGGACACAATGATATCTTGAAAGCACCATATCTGTGGCCGAGATTGTATAGCTAGCCCTGCTGTTTGGGTGGGAGGGATAGCTTTTGTCAGTGTTGATCAGAGTAAAGCTAGACAGTTGTGGTAATCAGTAAACTCATGTATATACAGTCAGTTGCCTTGTCTCATTAAATCTTGTATAAGAATTTAGGGAAATTGAAGTAATATTTCTTGTTACTATGAGTTTGTTGTAGTACAAATGTATGATTATTAACCGTATTTGTGGACATTTGTACTAATTTCAAGGATGAAAATATCTTATTTAAAGCAAGTATTTCTGGAAAAAAAAGTAAAATGACCTACTTATTCAAGCCAATGTTATTTGTTTTGAAATAAACCCAAGCTTCGGTGTGCTCAGTCAAGATATTTTCATTTGTTAATTCACTTGAACCTTTATTTAACAGATAAAAGGACAAAGAATTGAAATAGTTTTCAATGATTAACTTATTTCTGGAATTTGATGCTTGCAACACACTCAAAAAAGTTGGGACAGAATCAAAATAAGACAAGTAATACAAGTAACACTGTTCTGGAAGGTTCCGAAATTAGTAGTTTAACTAGTAACAGGTGAGGTCATCAAGAATGAGTATAAAAGCAGCATCCACCAAAAGCTTAATCTTTGTAAGCAAGGATGGGTCATGATTCACCACTTTGTGCCAATGATAATTGTCAGTCAGTTTAAATACAATGTTTCTCAGCACCAGATTGTAAAGAATTTAGGCCTTTCACCATCTACAGTTCATAATATCATGAAAAGATCCAGGGAGTCGGGGGAAATCTTGGTGAGTAAAGGCCAAGGGAGGAAACCGCTGCTGAATGTGTGTGACCATCGAGCCCTGAGGCGGTATTGTTTGAAATAGCCACACGGGCTCGGGAGCACTTTGGAAAATCATTGTCACTTAACACAGTCTGCTGCTGCATCAAGAAATGCAACCTGAAACTGTATTATGCAAAGAGGGAACCATAAATAAATTATGTGCAGAAACACTGGGCCAGAAGTCATCTGAGATGGATTAAAAGACAGTGGAAATGTGTTCTGTGGTCAGACGAGTCCATGTTTAAGTTTGTTTTTGGGAAAAATGAATGTCGGATTCTAAGTGCCAAAGATGAAAAAGACCATTCAGGCTGTTAGTCTGAAAAGTGCAAAAACCAGCATCTGTGAGTGATGGTGCATCAGTGCCCACAGCATGGGTGATCTGCATATACACCGACCAGCCATAACATTAAAGCCACCTCCTTGTATCAACACACTTTGTCCATTTTATCAGCTTTATAAAATGGACAGAGAGTGTAGATACATGGAGGTGGTTTTAATGTCATGGCTGATCGGTGTATGTGAAGGTTTCATTAATGCAGAGGCTTATATTGGTATTTTGGAAAAACATACTGCCACCAAGACGGCAATGCCAGGCCTCATTCTGCATGAGTTACAACAGTGTGCCTTGACTGGCCTGCCAGTCCAGATCTGTCTCCTATTGAAAATGTATGGCGCATCATGAAGAGGAGACTCGGACAACTACAACAACACACTGTTGAGCAGCTCAAGCCTTGTACACAGCAAGAATGAACATTTACAAAACTGCAACAATTAGTATCTTTAATTTCCAAATGGTTAAAAAGTATAATTAAAAGAAAATGTGAAGAACCAGTGGTAAACATGCCTCTGTCCCAACTTTTTTGAATATGTTGAAGGCACCAATTTCTAAATTTGTTTATATTTACAAATAGTTTGTCACTGAAAATCTTTTCTTTGTCCTTTGTCTGTTAAATAAAGGTTCAAGGGAATTAAGAAATTACAGATTTCCATTTTTATTGCATTCCATTTTTGCATCTTCACGTCTCTTACTGAGTGTTTAAGGAAAAGGCCTAATGTATTCCTTACACGGAATACATTTCTTTTCTGCATCACTTAATTTAATGGACCAAGCAGTTCATGTGTTTATGTCTGTAAGGGGTGAAGACGGAAAAATCAAACTTCTCGACATTCTCCTTTGGATAGCTTTCTGATGAAGCCATTTACTGACCCAGCCTCACACAGGCCTGGCACTAAAACACTTAAATCCCCAGTGTTATTTCTTTTAAAATGATTGTCCCATTACAACTAATAGAATACAGCCTGCCACCCACAGAACTGTTTGGATTCTCTCTAACTTATCATGGAGATTCAATAGAAAAGCCATTAAACTGCTCTAACATTAATGGAGCTCTTCAAGCGTGAGGCTTTCAATGGCACACATTAGACCTTCTACAGTAATTCAATCAAATAATGCCTTTGAATGCCTAATGACTTTCACTTTCATTTCTCTCTGTAGTTCAGACTGCAGCATTTCTCAGTACTGAGAATGAAATGAAAATTTTACAGCTTTGGCTTTTAATTCATTTTCCACAAGAGGGCACTGCGAGACAAACCAAACCAGCCTGTGACCTAAATGAGGGATTATGAGAACAGCATATGTCACATTAAGGGACAAAACCTACAGATTGTCACCATTAAAGATTGCTTGGTCCATAATGCTGTACAAAGATACTATGGATACCACCTCACAAACAAACAAACAAACCAATAAATAAATACATATTATTTACCTGGAAAGCATCTCATTTAAAACAATTGCAAAGCAGCAAAGTATGAAATGACTACTTTTAATGAAAATACCATTTTATTCCTTTATGACAATACACACCCCCTATCCCCTACACACCCACATGCACACACATCTGGGACAGTTCAGAACAAGTACAGCAAAGTCTGCATCCCCTGCATGAAACCCTTACTTACACATATAAATCCACAACATATGAAACACCAGCTCTCCAAACTCCAGACCCCCGAAACCTAGGGAAAAAAAAGCATTTTTAAACATATTGAAAGTAATTTTAAAAAGGAAATTGTACAATTTAAACTTATAACTACTCTGAATACAAAAATACTTAAACGACTTAAAAAAAAAAACTGTGGCAGTGGTAGCTCAGTGGTTAAGACATTGGACTACTGTTAAAAAAGTCATGAGTTCAAATCCCAGCACCTCCAAGCTGCCACTGTTGGGCCCCTGAGCAAGGGCCTCAACCCTCAACTGCTCAGTTATATACAGCAAATGAGAGAAATGTAAGTCACTCTGGATAAGGGTGCCTGCCAAATGCCATAAATTTAAATGTAAACTACTGAATACAAATAACAGATCTCAAGCACCTATGGGAGCTTTTGGAGTGAAGTGCCCATTCACCACCACCATCAAAAGACCAACGGAGGGAAACTCCATTGTAAGAACGATGTTCATCCTGTTCCATAGACTCCAGAGACTGGTAGACTCAGTATCAAGGTGCAGAGAAGTTGTTCTGGATGCTTGTGGTGGCCTAACACCTTACTATGGCAATTTATGTTTGTTTTTTCCTGCAATATGTTACATGTCCGTATTTACAGAAGGTGGTGTACTGAGACATGCCGTCTCACTGCCCTGTAGTTGATCCTGGTATGTGGCAGTGTGGTTTGGCTCACCTGTGAGACATGCTGTTTCAGATTCAGATTCAAATTCAGAAAACTTTAATCATCCCCAAGGGGCGATTGTGTTGACTACTCTATCAGCTACTTCAGACACTGTTTGAGTTATGTAACTGTTTCCTCCTATGACGGGTAAGAACTATGTGACTGAGGAGGCAGTGTGTAAGGACTTTCTCTTCTGAGGACACGAACTCATGCTTACAGCATCTGCCCACATCTGTACCACTGCAGTATCTGTACCAATGCAAAAGCACAGTCTGACTGATACTCTAACTTACTATTATTATTATTAGTAGTAGTAGTAGTAATATTAAAACACAGGGTAAAAGAGTAAAACACAGTAGGCCCACATGTGAGTTTTTTATTTAAGCTCATGGCTCTGGTACACAGAGCTTTTCAACTCAAATACCTCAGCAGCTTTCTAGCTCATTCGTCACTTTCTGTTTGCTCTGCTCACGGCTACATTCACATGCTCTCAGCTCACTGCTGAGAAAAAGAAAAAGAAAGAAACCACAATGTCCTCATGACACAGCACCCGCTGCTGTGCATGGTTCTACATGGATACCACCTTATAAATATGCACTTCCTAAAAATATTTTATACCCAAATCTCCTTCTCCTTCACCTGGATACTAAACATCCTTTTCTAAAGCATGTCTGTTCATACTGGACACCCTTTCCATGCACGTACAACTGTTTAAATATGGAATACAATTGTAATGATTTATAATCACACTGTCCAGTTTCATCCAGTTTGAGTCTGGTTCCTCTCGAAGATTTTTTTGTCAAAGTTTTTCCTCACCACTGTCGCCTCTGGTTTACTCCAGACTCTCATAAAGCTGCTTTCTGAAAATGTACAGTATATTGCTATAAATTGTATTGAATTGACCATTAATATACTGGGAAAACAGTGCTCAGGCATGCCACATTAGTCATTATACACTATATGGGCAAAATATGTGGACATTTGATCGTGACATTTGATCAGCGTCAGTAAAGTAGGAGTAAGTAAACCTTGGAGTAAGCAGAAAGTACTATTTCTACATCAACAGGACAAAATGCAGGAATAGAAGGGCATACTCAATGCAAGTTAGGCATGTTATGCTGTTAGAGGTGTTAGGAGAGAATTTGCTATCAGAAGAGATCTAGAAAATAGACAGGGATGCCACTGCTCTGATAGCATTTGGGAGCTCAATCCACCATCAGGGAACCACAAACCAGAACAGTTTGGATTGAGATTGCCTTGTGTGGATGGTGATGCCAGACGATGAAAAATCAGATGCAGCACCCTATTCTGGACCATCTGTATGGGTTTCCTGTAAGGGTGGCATTCCTTCATCCATGTGGATATTTCTGAGAGACAGGCTGAGATCCATGCCAAGACTGGCAGGAATGACAAATATACTTGGGTATCGTCTGTATAGCAGTGATATGAGAAGCCACGCGAGCAGATAATCAGACCCAACTAGGTAGTAAAGAGAAGCGGCCCCAGCATTAAGCCATGGGGCACACTGTGAAGTTCTGATGGGGTATGGACATTTGTCCTTGCTATGACGCAGTGAACGAATGTCCAGTGATATAGGATTCGAACCAAGAGTGCGCTTTGCCCAAGATTCCGATATCAGAGAGTACGGATAGCAGGATGCCTTGGGTCACCATATCAAAGGCTGATGATAGGTCCAGCAAGACAAGAACCACTTTTTCAAGTTAAAACTTAACTACTATGAAAGACGTTACCCAGGACAACTGCTAATGAAAAATTCCAACACTCTTTCTGTGGTAAAGCTTTCTGGGATTTCAAGGCCAGACACCACTACTATCAAGCCATGATGGGAAATAACATAAAAGGGAAAAAACACCAAAGAAAGAGGAAATAGAACAAAGTAGACCAGGCTCTCATTCTGTTGCAAACATGATATAAGACCAGCAACTGGAAGGAAGTTTCAAGCTGAATTATCAACAATGTAAAGACAATGCCCAGTCTGTGGGATTATTAGAGTTGGGTGTTTACCAGTCCTCTGACCTGTGTATACGTAGTCTGGGAACAAGGAGATTGGAGTAATATTTTGGTGGTCATAGGAAAACTTGCACAAAATGAGTCAAAGGCTCCGGGTATGAGTTTCCTGGTTTAATACGCACGTAAGAATAACAAACAGTGGGAAATCTCCCAGAAGGCTTCCTGCTGCACAGTATCATGCCGCTAAATGCAATCACGCGATCTCCAGCTATGGGCATCTGAGTGTCAAGATGACTGAGTGCACAATAAACTGCTGCATACGTAAATACAGTGTTACTCAGTGGCAGTACCCATGACCCCTATAGAGAAATGGACAGGCAAAGACGTTTTAGTGATGTATTTAAGTGTGTAGTTCAGCTGTCTCAGTGTACATGGTGGTCAAGGTTGCTCCAAAAATTGTCCACAATGCAGATACAGTTGCCAATTTTTACCCATACACCCTTAACACAAATTTTTGAGATGAGTTCAATAACTCATTATTATTTTATTAACATTGAAAAGTAATGAAGTGTTAAGTCCTAAAAAGAGCTTCCTACAGGTGCAATAATATTGAGTAATAGGCATTTCATTCATATAATCAGGATATAAAGCCTCAAGGGGAAATCATAAGTCTATGAGTATTTCAGTGCTAAAAGAGTGATGGAGGGGCCAAAAGGAAGCTAGGCCATGGGAGGCCAGAGCCAAAACAAGGCTGTGTAGAGCAGGGGTCACTGGGATCTTCCCCCAGCCGCAGCTTACAGAGAGGCCAGTCAGGAAGCCATTGTGTTGATATAGTGTAGAATGGAGGAACATGGAGTGCTGCATCTGGCCTGTGCCCTGGCCTAGCTCCAGACTGCTATTGTTCCTCTGTGTGAAGTGCTCCATTATCTGAAGGGTCCATTTCACCTCACTCACTTTCATACCCGGCGGAACAGTGCGTGTCTGCTGGGGGGAGCCTGACAGCTTGGAGACTGATGACCAAACACTGTTCCCTTGTGAAAAATCACCTACTCTTCATACATGATCATAAACTTTTCCTATGAAATAATGTGAGCAAAAAAATGTCAAAGTGCCCTGCATGCCCTGAAATTGCACCTGAAATTGAATGAAAAGGTAGCGATGGGAATTCTGGCTCGTTTCAGTGCGTCAGATCATTTGGCTCAAATTGAATTGAATAAAAGCAAATCTACTTAAATATTTCCATGAAAGCATATTGATTAAATTACAGCGCAAGAGAAATAGCATTATCTAATGTACATGCACATTTAAAAAAAGCCTCATACAGTATATGAATCGGCTTTCAACAAAATGTTCAACAAAAAGAGCGACTCATCGCTATTAGGCATCTGTAGTGAAGTACCAGAAAAACTGGTACTGGACCTTATGCAAAATACATAGCAACACCACCTACGTGCATCATTGGTTGTGTCCGCCAGTGCTTTATAAAGCGATAGACATCTATGGAAGCTTCTAGAGCTGCTAGAGCCAAATTACAGTCAGAGCTACAGTTCCAGAAATTTTATCAACATCTTGAAAATTCAAAAGCACGATGGTATACTGGTTTATAACATGGTGTGCTTTGTGGGTAGAGTGTCATATATGATCAGAAAATCCTTGTGTGTTTTGTTCTGGCCATCTGACTGTCTGGATGAAAATATGGAATGGTTAAAATAAATTATGGTATGTTTCACTGGTTTTAATTTTCAGCCAAGATCCTGGTGATAAATAGGGCATGGACATTTTATTATATATTACAGTCATTTCAATTAATCATATCATTTGGTTAAGTACACCAATAAGAGCTAACTCTCGTAGCTGCCAGAAGAAAGAAAGAAAGAAAGAAAGAAAGAAAGAAAGAAAGAAAGAAAACAAATGCTGATGTACAGGGGTTAGACAATGAAACTGAAACACCTGTCATTTTAGACCACAATAATTTATTAGTATGGTGTAGGGC
>JAOUQY010000031.1:4611114-4623120 GCA_028566355.1 Doras micropoeus
AGAACTACAAAGTGCAGCTATATGGTAAGTGGAACTGAGAAAATGGACAATGAGTATAGAGAAAATAAACATATACATATACATATACACAGTTGCCATGTCTTGATCTGTTGTGTTATGCTGGAGGCCCTTCCCCGGACAGCCCTGCCATTGGCTAGCATTGTGTATATGTGCATTTTGTATATGCATTGGATGGTTGGGGGCCTTGCTTGGGGGCCCCAGTGGCAGCAGTCCCAATGTTGGACCTTGAACCCCTGACCTTTTGATTGACAACCTGGTATCTTAACCTACTGGGCAACCACTGGCCTGTGCAGGTCAATGTAGGTCATTTCTTTTGTATCCCAGAGACGAATACAGATTTGTAACAGACAGATTGCTACATACAGTCTGCTTGAAAGTACCTTTTAATTAACACCAAAGCCAGAAACAGGTTCATTGTGGAGTTTTGTGCCACTATGACTTTGAGCACTAGATGGCGACAAATACTTGCTCATTGTAGTCACAGATTTATTTTTTTCCTTTACTGTGATATGCACAGGGCAAGATAAAGAATGCTTCAGACAGAGAATCAGGATTGTTTTACCATAAGATTTTCAAAACACGTTTTTTCTTTCCTAGGTTCAAAACCATGTTCATATCATAATATAAAAAAACAACAGAAAAGTCACGTTACTTGAATTATTGGATATTGGATGTAAAATGGAACTAAATCTTATAATGATGATCATAAAGTGTCCTGTTAAATATTATATTTCTGGGTTTGCATGCCTTATTTTTTCTCTCTTTCTTTTTTGTATGATTTTTTCTTTAACTCAAAACAGAGGGGGTTGAAGAGATGTGACTGTTCTTGTCAGGTTATATGTTTCATGTTCTGCAAGCAATAAACACTATGAGCACTGTATTGTATCCTTACCTCTCTGTGATGGCATCTCTCTCTCTCTCTCTTTTTTTGTTTTAGTTGTATCTTGTTTTTATTTTATTATCTGCCCAGAATTTTAAAGTTACACAAGATTTTTTTGATTAAACACTGTAGAAAAAATTACATCAAATCATACTTCAGCCTAAAAGTCTGCGCAGTAACACCATTATGCGGTTCTTAATCACACCATAATTTTATGGTGCCAATAGTTTTCTATTACTAATACATACACAACAACGGTAAAGAAAAAAAACAACAGATAAAGCTCTCTAAGATTCAACTGCAGGAAGACAGTTGACCTCTAGTGAATTTTACGGGACTGGCTTTCATCCAGATGAGTTTAATTAGCAGCACACACTCACAGCTTAATCAAAGATAAAGTGCTTCTGAGAGTAATTGATCAGCGTTTCTTCTAAAAAAAAAAAAAGGGATGGAACTGGAAATTACTGCAGATTTGTCACTGCTGTATCAGTGCTCTATGAAGAAGAAGAAGAAGAAGAAGAAAAAGAAAATACTGTTTTACTGAAACAGCAAAAATAATTCTCAAAATCAAACCTATGGACTTTGAATAAAAAATAAATACTTTCCAGAATAACATTTAGTCCATTCTGATGTGTTTGTTTGAATTTGCGGTCCTTCATGCTTCAAGCAGTGGCTGTCTGTGATTGTCTTTCACACATCGTACTATAACATCAGAAATGTCCTGATTTTCACTAAACTTGTCATTGATCTCCATCTCCATATGGGGTGAGCTGCAGCACTATGGAGTTGGTGGATGGATCAGCAAACTGAATGGTGATTTTTTTTTTTTTTGGAGTAGAGTTCCTCTTTAATGCGCTAATACAATTAGACAGAGACAGGTCACTTGGTTATGTTTAATGGGGATGACATCAGAGGAGAGAGTAGGGAATGAATAAGTCATTCTCGCGTCTCGTTTCAAATGTGAAAGATTCATCCCAGCAATTTGGATGACAGTATTAATTTAACATGACACTGCATTAATGGTCAATTTCAGATTCACAGAACTCATTTAAGTGGAATGGACTCCCTTAATTTGATGAGATGTGATAGCAGTGAGATGTCACATCTCTCTCCATCTCTCACTCCCTGTGGCAAGAGAAACACATGCACACATGCATGCCGGCCTCAGATTTGGAATGCTGGCTGAGTTCTCTGTGTGTGTGTGTGTGTGTGTGTGTCTTTGGCCTTTTAAATGAACCAACTCAGTGTCTCAGCACTCATTAGCACCTTAGGATTTGGTGCATTGAATGAACACGACATGCTTGTTTTGGCTTTAAAAATACTGTAAATATAAATATATGTACATTCTTCTGCCTGATGACTTTTTCCTGATGGGTGTGGTCCTCTTCCAGGATGACTCTGCCAATATCCACAAGGGCTCACTGAACAGAGGAATTGAAGAATGACACTACGACACCATATCTCAACCCAGCTGAGCACCTAAGGGGGATTTCTGAACTCTCCGTCAACACTAAATAAGCAAATATATTTTGGGAGAATGGTATTCATCACTCCAGTACAGCTCCAGAGACTTGTAGTTGCAGAAGGTACATGGTGCACTGAAGCATTTCTGGAGACTTGTGATGGCCTTATTAACACACTTTCAAGGGATTACTTGAATAGTCAGGGGTTCCTGAATTTACAAACAGATTAAACACTGAATTTTAAGGAGACAAAGCAAACAACATTTAATGATCTAGATTCTAGGTTTAAGTAGTGCTGCTGAAGTTTCTAAACACTGTGTCCACTCACTGTCCACTCTATTAGACACACCTACCTAGTTGTAGATGTAAAGTCAGAGACAGTAACTCATCTGTTGCTGCACAGTTTGTGTTAGTCATCCTCTAGTCCTTCATCAGTGCTCACAGGATGCTACCCAAAGGACACTGTTGGCTGGATATTTTCAGTTGATGGACTATTCTCAGTCCAGCAGTGACACTGTGGGGTTTAAGAACTTCAGACAATCATCTACCACCCAAATAATACCTGCTCTGTAGTGGTCCTGTGGGGGTCCTGACCACTGAAGAACAGAGTAAATGATGGCTAACAATGTTTGCAGAAAAACAGATGGACTACAGTGTCTATCCCTGAAAAAAAAGTGTAGATACAAGGAGGTGGTTTTAATGTTATGGCTGATTGATGTATATATAGATATTTCTTTTTCCTGAGCAAAACCTGCTTCTACTGGGCAAAACATTCTGCCATTTGAGCAGAAATTCCCTATGAGCCCCACCGATCGTGTGTGCCACTACACCTGTGGCTGGAGTTAGGATTATGACAGATTTTTGTGTCTGCATTCTGTACAGATTTTATATAAAGAGGCATTTCTCAAGCACCATTAGTTAGTGCCTTTAACTTTTTTAACAGGCTCTAATGGGTTACTATGGTTCTGCTATACTTGGAACTATTTCTAAAAGGGAAACATTCTTTTATAGGGTTCTCCACAGAGCCTTATACTAGGTGTTCTGGGTACCTGCAACCTTTCCAAAAACATGCAAGTAGGTGGATTGTCCTTTTCAGTGTGTCAGTGTGTGAAATTTCCTGCAGTAGTATAATATTCAGTTAAATATTCATATATTAAGTGGAGAAATGGACATTTATTTAGAATGTAATACCTGTATATATTAGTTAATTTCTTTTAATAAAACCCAGTATTTTGTTTTTTGACCTATATATGGTTTAAGCATCCCCCCAAAACACACACACACACACACACACACACACACACACACACACATGTTTGTATTGCTATACTTGTGAGGACTTTCTTTTGACACAATTATTACTGCAGCTTATAATAGCTTAATGCTAACCCTAACCCCAACCTTAACATCAGTAATGAAGAGACAACTTTTTGGCTCTTTTGTTAAAAAGCTACAACAACAAAAAAACTCTTTCTTTATGGGGACCAGCAAAATGTCAGATATTCCTATCCTTGTGGGCACATTTGGTCTCCACAAAGATATAAGAACGTGGTACACACACACACACACACACACACACACACACACAAACACACACACACACACACACACACACACACACACACACCCATCACCCAACTAACTTCACTTTCCTCTCTTTTTCATTCTTTCCCTTCTCTCTCTGATGTCTTCTCCTTGTTGATAAAGTCACAGCATGTGTGTATGTGTGTGTGTATGTGTATGTGTATGTGTATGTGTGTAAGAGCTGTCAAGGCTTTGGCTGGGTGTGTCTCTGAGGCCTGCTAATGGCTGAAGTCACCGCTTTCGGGTGCTCTGATGGATGGCGGGCCAGGACAGCCTCTCTTTCATCCCGACAGGCCTGACTCGTCTGATTTATTAATGACAATAATTAGGAATAAACCTCTTCACGACCAAACCCTCCATGATTAGTGCACTAATGATGGAGGGGAGGGCCGTGGATCTGGCGATCTGATTAATGTCGGCCATTTTGACCTTTTAGAGCCACACTACTCTCACTGTCTGGGGAAGGAGAGAGCGTGAGGGTGACTGTCTGTGATGTCCACTTACAATTAGTCGATGACTGAATTAAAGTGTGAGATGCACCATTTTTCATTTATTTGTGTGGTTTACTAGTGTGTTAATGCTGTAGTTTGAATATGTTTTGCAAATTAAGGTTGATCTGTTGCAACAAAAAAAAACATGATTTTCATGTGGGATTTTAAGTCTTCTTTTCCACAGATGCCATTAATAAGTGTTTAACCTTCACGAAAATCTAGACATTGCACATTTGAATAGGTCTAGCTCAAAATGAATGGAGAATTGTAGTTAAACTTTGTCTGCAGTAGCACATCCATTTCCCGAGACCATTTGACTCTGTGGCATTTGATTATTAAATGCAAATGACAGTCAGGAACCAGTTAGAGTGACCACATTTCCTCCATTGCTCGTAGACCAGGAATGCAGCATGGACACTGACACCCATCTACATCTCCTTAATGACTGGGCTAGCTTCTGCTGTTTGAAAGCATACACCCAGAAGGCCTTCACTTAATGGAGGACGAGGGTGAAGGTCAGTGTTTTTACCAGGGTCAGACAGGAGGCAGTGAATTTGGAGACCAAAATTCAAAGATGAAAGGAAAGCCATGTTGAGTGCTGGTGATGGGTTTATGGATCTGAACATTAGTGTAATGTCAGTGTTAGCTTGGTGTAAGCTTTTATACCACAGTGAGGTTGGATTCTTGATTCTGTAAGGTCAGAAGGTATTGATTAATTTTTGATAATGGCAGCTTGGACAGTAGATCTGGCTGAAAGGCTTAGATTAATATGCTAAAGCTATCTTTAATATAGTAAAAGCTAATACACAGGGACACATGAGTGTGTCTAAGCAGTGACATGGTGAAGTTGTCTACATTTTTGGAAGTAGTCTCGCAAGTCACTTGAGAAAGTTTTCAGATATTGTGCTTTTGTTGGTTTTTACTCTGTAACATGACAAGGAAAGATTTTGTAGAAATTGTCATTCTACAGCATTAAATGTGCCTATAAATGGATGAAATGTGTGATGCGTTCTTTAATTAATGAAAGACATAATCCTTGACAAATCGTCTATGGTTTATGAGGAAAAAAAAGTGCACTTATTAGGAAATAATCAACTTCGCTAATGCTGCATTTTGTTTAGATGAATAACACTGATTATTTCCCCATGCTGCTTTGTAATCCCTTAGTGCTGTTTTCTGTTTGACTGTTGCTAGATGCTGATTTGTGAATAAAGCCTGACTGTCAAGAGGTAAACTAGCTGTCAAGGCTTCATATTGCTGCCATATTTGACAACTTCACCAACCATGCAAACAAAGCTGCCTGGTTTCCTTGAGCGCTATATGCTGCTTCTCTAAACCTAATTTTTCCTCATTAAAAGTCCCCCTGCCTTGTGTTGTTATAATTTCCCCACTCTGTCTCCTAAAACAGAGGGCCCTTGATTGAACACGGGTAAAGTCGGTCATCATAACATGACCTGCAGATACAGCAGAAACGGTGCGACGGCTGACCCCGGCAAACTGCCTCTCTGCACATATTGCGCAATTCTTCATATTTAATGGGGAAACATGAGGCGGTGATTTTGTGGGCGCTTTCTCTCTGGTGTCTGCTGCTCGGGGTGGAGTGAAGCCACTTAATGAGAATCCCCTCTTCTCCTCCATCATTTTAAAGCAGGCAGTGCATTCAGCAGCCTCGGCTTCCCTCTCAGGACCCCCGCCAACCCCCCCAAACCCCCCCACCACGTTGTGCTCGTTTTTGTACCCACTAAATTATGCATGAGCTCCTTAAACGCCGTGAAACATTGGTTTAATATGGAACAAACTTGTTTTCTAGCTTTCCCAGCTCAAATTAGGGCAGGATACTTTAACTTTATTCAGTTTTTTTTCCCCCCTCCTTTGCCTCTGCTGGATGTAGTTGATGGCTTTTTTTTATCGGTCATTTTTTTCTGACTTCTGCATGCAGAAGATAAATACTGCATGGATCTGCTGGGCGTTTTGAGTTCAGCTATTGTGCTTGTTTCACGTTGATGCGATAAAGTTAGATCAAGTTTGAAAAAGTGCACGCTTTTACTGTCCAAGGATGCATGACTCACGGATGCTTTCAGATTATTCACTTTGCTTTTTCCCATTAAGATTAAAGTCTGACATCAGTAATACTTCACCATCAGCTAGCGTGTGCGTGTGAGAGAGAGGCTTTTTTCCTGACAGTGAGTCAAAATCATCGTGACTCCTTCATCCCACAGCAGCCCTCTTAACTCGACTCTATTGTTAAACATCATCCTCTGCTGTAATTTTTTATAATCCTCAAATACAATCCTGTTAAAACTACAACGCTAACTATTTTTACTTGCCTTACTAGCTGCAGCAGATGAGAGGGGATATGTAGATGATTATATTGTCATTTGCCGAGCTTCACTGCTAGAGTAATTGTAAATCATTGCCTCATGACATGTCAAAGGATGTCGGTAGTGGGCAATTAAATGGCACAATATAATAGAGCAAATTATTGCCTGTCAGATTTTGAACAACACAGTTGGTATTTGAATTACACTTAATCATTATGTGCATTAGAAAGCTCTTTTGAATCCTGCATAAGACCGAGCATGAGCCACTACATTATTTAAACCTCTAATTGTGAAAGCCATTTATTTGTGGTTAGAGTACAACAAGTAGAGTCTTACAAAGCGCTCTGGACTTAAAAGCTCAATACATCCAAATCAAAGTCTTCAGGGGCACAAACCAAATTGGCCAAAATGGGCAATTTTCACAGACAAGTGTTCTATAATTTCAGAGTGCAAGGATGAATATTAAATATTTACTTTTAACCAACGAGAAGCTGGGATCCCGCTTTGCATAATTCATTTAACAAAATAGATGAGGTTATATTTTGTCTAGACAACACACTTCTGTTTCACAACACTACCCACGCTCGCTTGCTTTTTCAGTGCATTTATCTGTTAAAAAATACTGTTAAAATTTCATACAAATTACAGTACAGTTTTTTTTTTTGTCAAATCAAGTCCTTAAAGGTTTGGAAGGTAGATTTCAGGTTATTTATAGAAGACTAGAGTGAAAGAGAAAGAGTTGGCAAGCATATGTATATAGCAGAGTAATATGGAACATGTTCCACATTATATCATGTAACTTTCCATGTATATTTACAGACCAGCAGACGGAAAGTGTTCAGTACTGTAATTCATGCTAAATTATCTGCAGCACAAACCTTTCATTAGGCATAATACATGCATTCTGGATAGTATATGATATGTGCTTGCACCAAGACTATCTATCTATCCATCCATCCATCCATCCATCCATTTATTGGTCTGTCTGTTTGTTCTTTTTTGTCTATTAAAGGAGCATGTTTGGAATCTTCATTATCCATCCATCCATCCATCCATCAATCCATCCATCGGTCTGTCTCTCTGATTTTTGTATTAAAGGAGTATATTATGAATATTTATGTATGTCTGTCTTTCTGTCTGTCTGTCCATCCGTCCATCCATTCATTTATTGGTCTGTCTGTCTGTCTGTTCTTCTTTGTCTATTAAAGGAGCATGTTTGGAATCTTCATTATCCATCCATCCATCCATCCATCAATCCATCCACCGGTCTGTCTCTCTGATTTTTGTATTAAAGGAGTATATTATGAATATTTATGTATGTCTGTCTTTCTGTCTGTCTGTCCATCCGTCCATCCATCCATTTATTGGTCCGTCTGTCTGTCTGTTCTTCTTTGTCTATTAAAGGAGCATGTTTGGAATCTTTATTATCTATCTATCCATCCACCCATCCATCCATCCATCCATCCATTTGTCTGTCTATCTGTTCTTATTTGTCTATTAAAGGATCATGTTTGGAATCTTCATTTTCTATCCATCCATCCATCCATCCATCCATGCATCCACCCATCCATCCATCCATTCCATTTATTGGTCTGTCTTTTTTGTATTAAAGTAAGTCAAGTGTGTACTTATGCATTGGTAATGGCTATCTATCCATCCATATTCTTCATTATCTATTTATCGTTCTGTCTGACTATAAATATATAAATATATATACACTCATTCATTTATCCATTCATATATTCATTTGTTTACTTGTCCATTCATTAAAAGTGTATTTTTGGAATCTTAATGATATCGTACGTGAGCAAAGTGTGCATTTGTAATTCTGATATGAGAGATCCATATTGTACAACCTAAAACAATGCATACACACACACACAATGTCACGGGGTGTGTGTATTTAGTTAGGCGACACAGCGCTTTCATATCAGCATGACTAAAGTACTGTTGTCACAGCAAGTCAGCAAACTGGCTGATTATAATTACATGTTTGAAGTGTGTTAGAAAAATATCGTGCTATAGGCTGAGTGTAACAACTGTGCAACTGCTTCACTTCCGTATAGTAACACGTGGAACATGAACACAGTTACACAGTACGTAACAGTATGAGGATACGTTGTGTTGAAGGGATATACTGCAATTCATTCATGTTTGAGCTTTGTGATTGTGTGAGTATGATGCGGTTTCAGCTGGATGTCTCTCGGTCTGCAAGTTTTTCAGTTAGGCCCAACTGATGTTGAAGGATCCAAACTGAATTATGAGTCATGTGATTTTGGCAAAGTAGTTTACCAAAGTTTTACCCAATGCTTCCAACCTATTGCTTGATACTGATATTTACCATCAGGAAAACTGCTTGATACACTAATGCTTATTATATTACAATTATTATTACAAGGTTTTATAATTACAACATTATAATAAAACAAATTGATCTGAAACGTGCATGTCGGTTATTATAAAGGACACTTTACCTGCATATTATTACTTTACAGGCGTATTTATAAATGTAATATCAGTGGGACACAAATGGCACCTCAGTCATGGAATTGCCCAACTAGTTAACTGGTGATGCTCAATTGTGGGGCTTTTGTTTTGGAATTTAGAAACCGTTCTAAATATGTGTGGCCTTTGGTACATATTTATCTTGATTTAACCCATAATGTGGGCGAAATTGAAGATTTCTCTTTTGACTCATTCTTTTTGTGGTGCATGGGTGGAGTATTAGGTTATTCTGAGCCTGTAAAAAGAACCATCATGGAGACAGTGCAGGCTGAGACCTTTTCTTTTTGTTGTCAACGGGCCCCATCCCTGTCTGTCATATCATATCAGTGCAGCCCTCCCACTAAGCCATGGGCTTGTTCAAAGCAGTGCTTTGGCTCATGTTGCTCCTAGTCAGCTTCTCCAGAACATCTGTTTCCTTTCGGGAGGAGGAGAGACAAATAGGCCCATTGTCAGTGCTGTATCTGTACTTGTATGGAGATCCTTTGGCTTCTAGGACAGGTTGGAATTATCCAGGGAGGGTGAAAAGCAAATAGCCCTATAGCTCAATCACCATTGTTTGGAATCAGTCAGCGGTAATATTAGTGTTGCGCAGAACACAATTACTCAATAGCAGCGTCTTAGTGTCGTCTTGAATTTATCCCCCTGACAGATCCGGAGACGGATAATTTAATGCAAGTTATGATTAAAATCCCCTTACTGTCAACCCCCCTTAGAACAAATAACAAATACCTCTGTTTGGAAAAATGACAGTTTTAAAAATAAATGAAATTACACGTTAGAGCGCGCACAAGCAGCGGAGCGATGGAATTTATGGAGCTGAGATGTGCTGCGGGTTGATTTAGGATTCGTGCTCGGGAGGGGGGCGGCAGAAGTTAATGACTGATTAACAACAGCAATTAAAAGATGAGGAAAAGGTATATAATTAAAATGGAAGTTCTTGCTTGTCAAGAGCATGCATGTCATCCATTGTGAGCTTGTTAAAAAAGCCAGAGGAAAAAGAAACCGGCACTTAATTTGCAGCTTGGCAGAGAGTAAGGGGGTTGATCGTTTGCCCGTGGACGCTTTTCTGAAGGCTGTAACTCAGCTGCGAGTGAGGCCATGTCATTAGAAGTTCAAAGCCATGCATTTTGTGTTGACAGTCATCGGCAGAGGATATTTGGCAGTCAAGAGTAATTTAACTTAATTAATGGGATGCATATTTGATGGGAGGAATAAAATATTCAGGCTCAGCAAAGTGGAAAAAAGGAAAGATTTAGTGGGAGTGAAAGGTGGAGGGATGTAATTTGTGCATTCAATTCAAGGGCTGCTGAGGGGAGAGAGAGAGAGAGTGAGAGAAAGATGGAAAGATAGAAAGAGAGAGAGAGAGAGAGAGAAAGAGAGAGAGAGAGAGAGAGAGAGAGAGAGAGAGAGAGGATAAACCAGAATAAAAATGGCAAATGGAAGCGAGAGAAACAGAAAAATGGACAGGAAATGGGGATTAAGCAAGGTGAAAGAGGAAAGAGTGTTTATGACAGTACCAGAGAGTTGGAGAGAAAGCAAAGGGAAGGTAGATGAAGGGCTATATAAAGCTTGCAAGAAAATCCTGCTTAGCCAGAGATGGAGATACATCCTCATTTAGCAATAAGATTAATCTGAGAAGCGGGCTTAGCTTTAATGATCACTCTACTCGGTTTGGATTGGAGTTGTGCTCGCTGAGGTCTCTGTGTTTTCTTTCTTCGCAAAGCATCCTTGTGCATAGGAAGAAAATTGCTATACTAATAACAGTTTAGTTTATTACACTTTTCTGCTATATATATATATATATATATATATATATATATATATATATAAACTCAGAGTGAGTTTAGTGCATGCAGATGCTGTTATGCTATCACTACATAGTGGACGCACATTATTTTACACATAATTAAATTTCCATTCAGGTCATATAGAAATAATATAAGATTTTTAAACAAGGACGGGCGTGACTTGAATTCTCCCTACACAATATATTGCATCTTAGCAGGGCGTGTTAACATAGCACCATTACACCACCTGGTAAAAAAAGACTATACTTTTAGAATATAATTCAGTATATTCAGTTTATACAAGTCTGTATAAACAATTATAGGTAGCCATAATGCATTATACACATTGTCATCATTAAAATCAAGATACAATGCACTTTATATTGGTGTGCATTACGAATTGTGGTTATCATTAAATGATGCTAAACATTTTATTTTTATTGTTGTTTAAAATGTCTCACCTAACCTGCAGCTCATATATGAGATTTAAAGTATTAAAATAAGTTATAATATGTTATAATATACTGTACAAAAAATATCATAAAAAAAACCCCTGTAATTTTCTGGCAGCAGGGGGCACCAGAAAATGGCTGTAAAAAACAGTAAAATACGGTAATTACCTTTACCATAGTTAACATCAAAAATGAAAACCGCTTAAAATAAAACAAACAAATGAAAAAGAAAGCTTAAGTAACGTGAAAACAGCAGGTGGCGATCTCATGTGTTGTTCAGCGGCGCTTCTGTCACGTCCTTCCCAGGAATCAAACCAGTGATCTTCTATTCACAAGGCTGTTATCTTAACCGCTCGCCCATTTCATAGCTGGGTTTTTTTTTTGTTATTAGAAGTACAGGGGTTAGACAATGAAACTGAAACACTTGTCATTTTAGTGTGGGAGGTTTCATGGCTAAAGTGGACCAGCCTGGTGGCCAATCTTCATTAATTGCACATTGCAC
>JAOUQY010000031.1:4637536-4650044 GCA_028566355.1 Doras micropoeus
TTTAGCCATGAAACCTCCCACACTAAAATGAGAGGTGTTTCAGTTTCATTGTCTAACCCCTGTATGTTTGTCATCCCTTTAAATAATCACATTTTGACATTTCCTACTAGTTCTGAACACTACACCTTTTCCCAGACTGGACCATGTTCACTTTTCCATGTATCTCAGTCATAAGAAAAATTCTAACATTTTTAATTCCTTTCCAAAAGCAGACAGAGGAAAGAGAGATTTCATTCTAATACCATGGAAAGGTGCTTCATCCAACTTATAACTGCAATTCAATTTAGCTCAATTTTAACAATAGACAATGTCCCAAAGCAGCTTTCCAGAGACATAAAATCCAGACATAACTTTTAATATGTATATGTATATACATTTTACGCCTAACGAACAAGCCAGAGGTGACAGTGGCACAGAAACTCTCCCTAAAATAACTTAACCAGCCTTACTGACAAACTTTAAAGAATTATAAGCATCATCCACGTCAGTCTCTGTCTCACGATGTGAGGTAAGAAACTGATCACTCAATCTATTTCAACTCGAGACTGATCTCAACATCTGTGAGGAACTAATCACTGATACATTTTTGTTCTTAGTGTCTTTTATTAGGACTTTATACTGTATATGTTAAAAACGTAGATGACCATTACTGTTCACTGTGATCTGTAAAGTGTGTGAAGGGTGTGTGTTCTCTCTTTTGATGATGACTTGATGGTGCAGGAGTATTATGGACATTTTGAAAGTCGGTATCTGATTCCAAACTGAACTGATTAGGCTTGTGTATAATCATAAAACCTTTTGGTGAAAATATATTAAGTAGCAATGTAAAGAATACAATTACTATATACACTGAAGTACCAGAAAAACTGGTACTGGAGCCTATGCAAGACAGATATGCCACCTATGCATGTCACTGGTTGCATTATAATTTGTGTAATATAATACACTAAATGCCTTGTTGGGGGTAAATTAATTAGTCCGTCATTTACATTTGCTCTAAAGCTACGCATTTCAGTGTATCTTCACAAAAAACACAGGGTAATAATGTTCTACACATTCTGTACATGTTTGATGTTACAAAACTGCTGCCTGGGTCACTGCTTGTCCCTTACATCTGTAAACCTGACCTGCCATTACTCTAATTTGGATGTGAAAGTGATATTAAACAGAGGCCCACAATCCCACGCCGAGTTGTTTTGGTTGTTCAGGCACCAGAAGCTTCCTGTGTCATCCTGAACAGCTCACTAGTAGGTCTTTTATATCGGTCAATGGCCAGTTCTCTTAAGCGTATATTACTCTATTTGATTTTCCACTCCGCTTATGTGAACAGTGTTTTGTGGAAATTATTGAAAAACTCTTTTTCCCCCCTGTTACATGCTGAGACTTAAACACTGCTGCTGTCGATCCACGCGCTCATGGAAACGCGCTCATGGAAACGACCAGCCGCCTCAGCTCCCTGTGTTCTCCGCAGCTTTATTTACTTTATCTCCCTAATGTGGGTCACACTGCACCGCCATTTGCCTTGCCGCCTCACCACTTCCTCCCGGTGCAACTGTAATGTGATTTATATCTGACGGGTCTGTTCCCCACCGACAGAGATCCACCATGTTGTCCCGTGCTGCGCTAGCTAACTGCCTACAGACGGGGCCTGTCTCTCTTGAGCTTAGCCAGGCCTGTCTGAAAACCAATCAAATTATTTCATCGTGTTGAAAATGAAAAGCTGTAATTATTCATAATTGAGCTTCAGATATTTTTTCCCCTCCTCTGGTCACCCCCCCTCTTCTTGTTTTAGAAGTTCATTTGGTAACATACTTTGGAAAAGAGAGAACAATTTTGTGTTCATTCTGAAATAAATTACACTCGACATTTGACAGGTTTTTTTTTCACTCTCTTTGCTTTGATATTTTGGAGCTAGCACACCATGATTATATGCTGTACTGTTTCTTCTTAAAGTTCTGTTGCTTTCTCTATTTGAGCGGTCCTGTAACATCTCCAGATGGAAAACTAAAGGATTCTGACATTGAATAGCTGGAGCTTTATTTTGAATGGTTTCGCTACTCACAAATTCTGATCCAAGCAACTAATTTGTCCAATATTGCTACCATTTTCCCCTCTGTCTTTATTGTAAACTTTCTCAGGGTAGTAGTGTGTTCATTGACATCGCTTATGATTAATGGTAGCTTGAGACATTTTAGATGTTCATTCAACAAAACTGATATTGTAAGTAAATACTGTGATGTTGTTTCTTGAGATAAATTCCAGTATTTCTCATTTAACGTCTAGATGTCAACAGTGAATCCGATATATTCGTTTTATTTTAGGTCACACACCAGAACCGGATTTTATAAGTCCTGAGTGCTTTAATATCAAAACCTCCGATTCAGCTAGACACCTGATTTACAGTTTTGAAGTTCAGCTGAGGCAGTATGCACAGAATTTATGGATTTTGTCCATTTTTTTCAATACCTTGCTATGACTGGCAGAGTTTAAAGAAGAAGGTGAAAATATCACAGTGCTGGTGATTGCTGGATTCTGGTTCTGCTCAGAAGGTGTTGACTCATTTTTGATAATGGCAGCTGTGTTATATAAGGTTTCTATTCATGCACTCATTCTAATTGCTAACATTTCTACAATAGTAGCAGCTTGGACAGAGACCTACAGGATGACTGCTCTATATAGGCAGATGAAAACATTACTGATATGGTGGACTTTTCCATGAGGAGATGTTTAGGAAGTGGAGTTCCTTGTAATTTCTGGGTAACATGACAAGCTGGATATTTTTGTTTTATTATTTTTTTTAAAAAAGAGAGGCTGGTGAGGGAGTAACTGCTTACAGCTACTATAACATAAGTGATAACAGCAACTAACTGGTTTCATGGAGGTTCCACTACATTAAATCTAACAATAAATGGATATAAAAAAGATATGTGGAATATGGTGTAGTATAAGAGGTAATTAACTCCGTTTTGCATTGAGCCACTGCTGCAGATTTGGAGCCTAAACTGGGAATAATGAGTGTAAGCTGGGAATAACAACCTGGATGGAATGCACATTTTCACCTAGGGTTAAATGAAAGTATCTGTCATGTTTTTGGGAGGTGGGAGGAAAAAAGAGACCCTGGATACAACCCACACATCTCTACACAGACAGCTTGAGCTCAGGATCAAACTGGGGACCCTGGAGCTATGAGGTATGAGGCTGCCTGATAATATTATTTACTTGTCATCATATTGTATATAATATCATATAGTAGTAATATGAGGGAGTCACTGCTTACAGCCGCTATAACATAAGTGATCGGAGCAACTAACTCGGGACAGTTGTAGTTAGTGGTTAAGACATTGGACACACTAATCAGGAAGGTCATGAGTTCTAATCCCAGCACCACCAAGCTGTCACCTGTTGGGCCCTTGAGAAAGGCCCTTGACCCTTGTTGTATAAATGAGAGAAATGTAAGTCACTCTGGATAAGGGTGTCTGCCAAATGCCATAAAAATAAATGTAAACTAACTTGTTTCATGGAGGTTCCACAACATAAAATCGAACGATAAATGGATAAAAAGATATGTAGTAATGTGGTGTAGTATAAGACGTAATTAACTCTGCTTTGCATTAAGACACTACTTAAGAAAAAAAACTTTAAGTCAAATGTAAGTCATTTTCTGCAGGAACCCTTACTTAGTTATACTGAACCATCATCACTAATAATTCATTGTGTTTCAAGGCCTGAAACTTTAGACCATTGTTTCTTTATTCCAGCAGAATGTCATTATGAAATTGACAAATGCAAACAGTATGTGCCACACTGCATGTCCTTAAGAAGTCCAGAGGAGCTAAACAGAGAGCTATGAAGCTACAGCAAGATGAGATGTGATAAATGTGACAGTGTGCCGCGGGTGTTTCTGCAGCTCTTCTCCTGCCTGTCTGGCCACATCATGCTGCTGGTGGCTACGCTGCGCTAGCAGGGGGCTAGCTGGTGCTGTCTCTTCCCTATCTGGCTAGCAATGATGGATCAGGTCCTGATAGCATGCTCAGATTGTAAATCCTAATTTTTTGTTTTAACATGCTCTTAGGCATCAGAGACTGACCCAACATGGGAATCTTTTTAAACTGCAGCTTTGCTCTGAACTAATGTGATATTTAGGGGAGTAAAATCACAGGATGCTAACTGTATGTGCTCTTGCAACACGATCCCACGGCACTGATGCCATGCAGCAGCGGTTTTCGACATTAACCAGCATAGCAGTGTCACGTTCATAGCACTGGCCTTGAAGAGAAAATGAGGTGTTTTTGGAATGCCTGGACAGATTACATTTAGTCAGGAATAGATTTCACAACACAAATACTATATGATGGCAAGTAAGTAATATTATCAAGCAGCCTCATAGCTCCAGGGTCCCCGGTTTGATCCTGAGCACAAGCTGCCTGTGTAGAGTTTCATGTTTTCCCTGTGTCCATGTGGGCTTCATCAGAGGTCCTCCCACCTCCCAAAAACATGACAGAGACTCTAAATAAACAAACTACATGAAAATGTGCGTCCCATCCAGGCTGTTATAACCAACTTGCACCCATTATTTCCAGTTTAGGCACCAAATCCACAGCCAGTCTGACCAGAATACAGTGCTTACTAATAATCAGCATTATTATACTGGAACTAATTTGCTAAATGTATGATATGTTTTCCATTAATGAGGATGGATGGCAGAAAAAATCTGGATTGTATAATCAGGGAATAGTATTATGACCTGCTGTTTCTTCTCAATGCAATAATAATAATTATAATAACAATAATAATAATAAATAACTTTTCTATCAGTTAGCATGGGATTGCATTTCAGCATCAGCACAGAGAACTAGCAGAACTCTTGTATTAATAGAATATGTGCTGAACAGTTGTTCATGAACTTCCATGAGTCACATTTTCATCTGTTTAAAATTATTTTCAGTGTTGATTGCATCAAAGAGGAATGCACCGCAGAAATGAGAAAATCCCTCAAACGTGGTCAAATTTATCTAGTGTTTCTCATGATGCAATTACAATGAACTAAATACATGATTACTAAATCAATATCTATATATTTTATATATTCATTTACTCTGTGTGGAGTTTGCATGTTCTCCTGTTGTCTGTGTGGTTTTCCTCTGGGAGCTCTGGTTTCCTCCCACAGTCCAAAGACATGCAGTCAGGTGAACTGGTGATACTAAATGGCCCTGAGGTGTGAGTGTGTGTGTGTGTGTGAATGTGTCAGTCTGTGTGTCTGCTCTGCGATGGACTGGTGACCTGTCCAGGGTGTTTCCCTGCCTTCCGCCCAATGAGCAACCCCCATGACCCAACAGAGGATAATTGGCTTAGATGATGAATGTTGTAAATGATAAAGAAGCAAAATTATCTGTCCATAGATTGAGAATATTTAAAGCTTGATGGGAGTGAATGCAAAAACAGGTTGCAGGAAATATTAGATACACTATATATATATATACCATTTTTTTTGCAGTGTGATGCAAAAATGTTAAGGAAAAAGAAGACTCATGGCTCACTTTATATGTGGTATTTATTTGTTTTATGTATGATTTGACAAGTTTGTTGAGCCACAACATCTGTTCAGATCTGACCCTCTTCTCTGCTGCCCTTGGTGTATTCACACACTAAGTTTAAGCCTCCAGAGTGTTGACATGTGCCACATAAGTTCTGCGTGTGGAGCGAAGGTGTGGAGAGATACATTAGGACAACATTTCTTCAACATACCGTGACTGGGCCAGCTGTGTGTGTCGGCCCGGCAGCGAATCGGCCTGATGGGTGTGTTCTGCTCACCTCTTCTTTTATTTATTCATCTGTTTATTGCTCACTGCCCAGTCGTGGCTGAAAGGATGCCGCCTGTCACTTCAGCTGTGTCATGCTTGCCTCATGTTGGAGCCTCAGCCAATCACAGGCCATCGTCTTAACCTTCTCCTAAACAGCGGGCATTATGGAAGGTGAAGGCTGGAGCTGGTAACGGAGCAGGATGGACAGCGATCAGGGCTTAAGGTCTTGCCCTAATAAGACGACAGGTTCAAACCTGCATGGTGTTTTTTCGGACACCACCCTGACCCCCATCCTTTGACCTCTTTCTCTATCCGAGTTGTGTGTGCCATTTTGCGTTTTTGGGCTAGTCATGGATTTACATGCTTGTTAATTAGAGTGGAAGAAGTGATTGGCTGTTGGCTGCATTGAAGTAAAGAGCACGCAGATGCAGCCGTGGCGGCGAGAGTAATGCAGGCCGGCACGGTGCATCAGCCTGCGTCACGCCGCTGCAGCTCAGCCTGGCCCGCTCCTGTCCAACATGATTTACTAAGTGTCACCACATAAATGCACACACACACAGCCATGTACACATCTGCTATGAACTGCTGCACCCCTCCTTCCTACACCGCTGTCCTTTTATCCCTCAAATCCTGTTTCTCACCTTCCTGCTGCTTTTCCCATAACTTCTCTTCTCTCTCTAATTCTCTTATTCCTCGTTCTTTTGAGGCCATGTGCTCCATATCATACATTTGACATCTTTCGTTTGAGAAAAATAACATGCACAGCTGCTACTTACTGAGATAATAACATCTTAAACTGTCTAATATGCAGAATAATACAGCAACACTATCTGTGTCTGTTTAATGCCTCAAATATTCATATCTGTATTTGGATTTAAACCCAACATAGGCATGGCCTAATGTGGAAAAGTTTTCGTTTTTTTAATTAAATATAAACCTTGCCACTCGGGAAACCCTGGATAATTTGTTAATGGGCCAAACTAGAGATGTGTCCATTTGCACCTGTTTTCTTTAGTCCCTCTGGTACAATTGCTGTTTTTCTTTGTGGCTGCCAACAATATTTTTAATAAGGATGAAAGTAAATCATGTAAATTCATCATGCAGGACCACGTGGTCGTGTTCATGTTCATTGTCCTGCAAGCTTCATATCTGATCACTTGCTCATGCACATGCTTTATATGTATACTCAGTTACCTGCGTAACATTCGTTGCAGCCCTCGTCTCTTCTTGAACACTACTATTTTCAACAAGATTCCCTGGCTAAAACACAAAAAAACAAAAACACAACAAATAATGTGCCTCCTATTCGTACCCGCATCTGTACCCATTTAGAAAACATTATCTGTTCATCTTGAATAATAAAGCGTATTCTTATTTGCTAACATGCCGAAAAACATGTGGCTTTGCATTCCAGCAATGGCATTAGCCTTGACATGATGTCACAGCAAGTGGCAGTTGGCACGGCGATGTTGGAAGGGGCCGGCTGGTCCCTTTGACAGGGGTAGCAAATTGACGGTCCTGTCTCATTTAGGGCCGAGTAGTTAGGAGGGGGCAAGGTTGGTCTAAATGCCTGGTGACTGGGTATTATATCAAAGCATCAGGGGGGTCAGCCACTCAGACTTCCACACAGACTGGCTCATAATGGCTGGGGTCTTAAATCAACAGCCGAGCTTGTAACAACATTTCAGCCAGTGTTATTCCTCAGGCAATTAAGGCCTTCAGAGGGGCCGTATCTCTGTGTCTAGTTCCCCTTTTGATTTTCAGTTCAGACTGGAAGGGAGTTCGTTTTCTCATTCTATTTTTGCCATCTTTGAAACTTGGGCTTCTAACCTTACACTGGTTAAACTCGCTGAAGTGTGTGGGCTAGTCATGCTCTGGGCATCTTCATTTCCTTAGCTGCAGCCCTACAGCTTTAGTAAATCAGCTGAATTTAAAACTCACACCTGCATAGCTTTATGGTTCACCAGTAGTAGATGTAGAGGGCTTGTTTCTTTACTCAGCTGATGACTCTGATTGGTCCAACCAGAGAAGATTAACATAAGTCACAGTATTAGTTGATGCCTTGGTTGATTAGAGCCCTTTCTAATTCGACATTGGCATCTTTACTTCACTGTATTTCATCTTGTAGGATTTGGGATCTAAACAGTATCTTGACCCATGTGACCCATTTGAGAGTCAAGAGAGAGAGAGAGAGAGGGAGAGAGAGAGAGAGAGAGAGAGAGGGGGGGTGTATAGTCTATGTGGTCCTGGCCTTCATTCCATCTGAGCTCATTTGAAGAAATTCAGTCTCAGGGAAAACTGAGACAGTGTTAACAGCAGTAATTACCTGCCTCATAAGATGGAAAGAGGGGGATGGTGGTGGTCCGTAGGAGTGTGTGTTCATGTGAATACGGCTGTATACTTTAGAATCATGGCCCTACCATAAAATAGTCGCATTTTCCGTTTCCCATGTTCTGATTTTCGGATGACCTTAGGACACACTACCCACTTATGGAAATCTCAGCCCAGGTAAATAACGAGACAATTATCTCTCTCACACGGGCTATCCTTTTCATGTTTACTGCCTCCGTCTCCCTCCCCAATCTGCCTGATGTCTCTGATTCCCATTTTTTCCCTCCGAGTCTCACGGACCTTTGAAGTTAAGTGATGAGGGTAAGTTAATTATCTCCATTATACTGGACCAACTGCAGCCAGCCCAATCCAGCCATGGTCCTCTCTCTCCTTAATTAAACAGAAAAGGAAGCTCGGCCTGTCAGCACCATTTAAAAGAGCCTCGGCACTGAAAACACACACAGACGCGCAGAGAGAAATGGACAGTAACAAAGAAAGGAAGGATTTGCTAGGTTGAGAATATGAACAGTTCAGCACTCAATGAATGGTGGATAAGATCTCATTCTCGTGTCTGCCTTACATTTTAATACATTCTATTTTTTTCTAAATGGAGGCAAAATACAAACCTGATCTTAGGTGAAATTTGGATGAATTCAAATGAATTCAATTCAGCGATAGCAGATTTGATTTTGATTTCGTTTCATGTGAGCGATAAGAAAATGAAAAAAAAAAACGCTAACCTTGCCTCTTAGTTAAACCTTTGTAAAAAAAAAAAATGCAAGTCAGTTTTCTTTTAAAATGTTTTTATAAATAGCTTGCGATTAGTCTGTAATAAGAAAAGGCTCCTAGATAGGCTTCTTCCCAACTTACAGAATGCAAAGAATGCAAATGCACTCTCCATAGTACAAAAGTTATTCTTAATATCCATTTATATACCTTATGATATTCTTCTGCTTTTCAGTACAGGAAGAGGAAGGTAGACAGAACCCTAAAGCCAAGTTTATTACTTTTAGTACACCACACACCACAGCAGAAATGCACCAATTTCAGATACTGAATATCATCTAAATTCTTTGGACAAAACCTGGGATCATTTCAGAATCCTCACGGTAATGTTTTGCTTGGAGGAATCCATCATGGCAAGCAATGAGGTTATAGAAATAACAAGATAGTGCAGAAGAAATATGAGCCCATTCCCAACAACGTGGATAGAGATCCCAGCACGAGATTAGAACAAAATCCAAAGGAGTTGTAACAAGGAGAGTCGACTGCAGGCTGCAAGTGCGGAGTCAAAAGTAGATAGAGTGCAAATCTAAGCTCGGTGTTAGTAAGATGGGCGGGGCTGGAAAATAATATTAAGAAAGCAAATGAATTCAATATACATTCCCACTAAGCCTCAATACACTTCCCAACATGCGTCATTCAGCTCTGATAATTCTCAAGCTCCGTGAGTTGGATCAGGAGGAGGGAGACATTGCAGTGGATTTCCTTCTTGTATCCTCAAGGACTTTTGGGATCAAAAACGCAATTCTTGCCAGAGCAATATCTTAATAAATACGTTCAAATGGTGGTTAAGGTAGTGGACTAGTGATCAGAAGGTCATGAGTTCAAATCTCAGCACCACCAAGTTGCCACCGTTGGGCCCTTGAGCAAAGCGCTTAACCCTCAACTGCTCAGCTGTATAAAAAAGAGATAAAAGTCATGCTGCATAAGGCTGTCTTCCAAATGCCATAAATGTAAATGAAATACCAAGGGACAATGAATAATAAAATTAAAAACAAAGCCAGAAAGCATCGTTGATGTGAAGCACCAGCATGTAGCACCCCATTTTTTTTGTTTTTGTTTTTATGAATTAATTAAATATTGCAAACATAGGATATCCTGCTGGTTTCGATACACACAATGCCACTAGCTCTGTCTTGTGGACAATCTTGGAAAAAGTCAGTCAGTGAGTTTGGGAGTTGGTGGTGAGTGAGTGAGTTACAAGCCAGATCCATAATGTGCTTTGGGACCAGAATAAATAAATAAATAAATAAATAAATAAATAAAGTTGAATGTTAAACGGAGCACTCTGATGCCAGTAGGAAACAGCTCATGGTGAGGGTTTAGTGTTTTTTCATTCAGTGATGTTGAGCAACCTGGAGTTACTAAGTTATTCCCTTCATCTTAAAATAGAATGAAGTGCTCTATTCCTCTTATACCAGAGCAGTTTGCCCATGCTAACGTTTTCATTAATGAAAAACTGATACATCATACTTGTTATCCATTTCACCAGCTGTAAACAGTCATCCCTTTACCGTTACGCTTCCCTTTTTTTCTCTGTTGAAGTTACTAAGATGAAAGTCGACCTTTGATGAATCATTAACAACCCCAGCCAGTAATCAGAAGGCAAGAGCAAGCTTGTCACGAAGAGGTCTTTTCGAAAGACGGCCTGACAGGAATCCGTTTCTCTTTTGCTACAATATCTCCACTCTAAGAAATGCATGAAGTTAGATGCCCCGTATACGATTCCGCACTTTCCATTTGAGCGTCCGCATAACTCTTTCTCCTCCCTGATGCACGTCTAAAACTCTTATAATGGTTTAAGTCTGTACCTAGAACTGCAACACTGCTTGGAAGCTGTTGAGCAAACTCCACAGCTCACGTTCTGTGTATTTATCTTTAGTGTAATTTAACGTTCCTTTCGGCGCACACAGGGAAGCAGTGTCGCTGAAGACCTCCCTGTTTCCGATTGTTCTCAGAATAGTCTAATTGCAAAAAATTAACTTGTCAAGAGCTCACATGCCAGTGACCTAAAATGGAGCGTCAAATCAGCTCGGTTTGTTTCCTTCTCCCTCCTCTTTTGCTCACTCACTCTCCCTTTCTTTTTTTTTTCCACCTCTGTCTCATTTTCTCTCGTCTCTGTTTATACCTTTTATTATTTTTCTCTCTCATCCTTTTTCTCTCTCTGTGTCTCTCTCTCTCCACACTGGGCTCAGTGGGGGTTCCAGCGGTTTCCCTGAGCCGAGGCACCGGGGCGAGCAATTAAAATGGAAAATGACAGCATGAAGTATGATGATTACTGTTATACAAAAAGGCACATTTATGAATTTAGCAGATAACTGTCACTTTTCCCCCAGCTGTTACTCGCTCCGTACTTTGTTAACTTAATGTCTTCAGTGATGCTCACCCGAGGAGAGGGCCAGAGTTGTCTTTTTAATTACCGTGACACTTGACACTTTTCAACTAGTTCTTAATTTCCTGACAAATAGCACTTTTCAGAGGAGGGAAAAAAATGAGGACATGAGAAGAAGAAAAAAAAAAGAGAGAAATGAGTCACATTTACAGCTCTGCAGAGATTTTAACACAAGCTGCGTTTTTTCGCCACTTTTGTTTGTTTATTTATTCAAGTGTCTTTTGTACTCTCTTTGCAAAAAAAGAATTTTCCAGAACCTGTTAATGTAAAACAAAGTGGGGTGATGAGGAGGTGTAGCGAGCGAGCAGGCATCGCCGTCAAAATCTCCCGAGTGCTAACATCGGATCATCTACCATCTGGGCTTTACTCATTTCCAGAACTGTGAACAAAGATATCTTAAAACAGCACTGCCTTGTGTGTCAAGTCCAGGTTTTTTTTTTTTTTTATTAATAATGGGGATGTATGGACAGAATCCTTCCAGTTTAGCCATCAGGGCCAGAGCAGGCAGACATGCAGGCTTGTGGCTCCAGCAGTCTGGCTCCACACTGTAAAGAGATCCACTCTCTTCAGAGACCAGTCGGATCAATACAGAGACAGGGAGACATATTTCTGGAAGTTTCCATGTCTCTCTTGTGTCAAGGGGATTGCGCTGAGATGGATGGGCCAACCTGGCTTCTCTGACACTTGGGTGGGGAAACACAGTGTTCAGAGTGGACAGAAAGTGAAGAGAGAGAAGAGGAGGAGGAGGAAAGAATGAGTGAGACATACTCCTGAAGGAGTATGTGTCACTACGACTCTATCCTGTTTTTTAAAGAACTTGGCCATTTCATCTAGTATACTTTATTGATTTTACGGCAAATACAATTAACGAAGATTAAAAAAAAAACCATACCTTTCATTCCATTTTTTTATTTTCTTGGGTGGTTTGGATGTTTGCGATTTTGTTTCTGAAACTCCTTTCCTTTTGGTTATATTTCAACATCGCTGACAGCTTTTTCAAGATTGGTTAGGAGTACAATAAGAGTTTGAGTTAATTATGTGCCTGCCATTCATTCATCTTCAGTAATCGCTTCATCGTTGTCAAGGTCATGGTGGGCACGAGGCAAAGTTTAAACAGAATTACGAGCTCAGCACGCGATGTGCCAACATTTAAAAATAGATGTAGCGAATCAAACTGAACATAAATGTTACTAATATTTAT
>JAOUQY010000031.1:4737213-4747974 GCA_028566355.1 Doras micropoeus
ACCCGGGGATCGAACCCGGGACCTTCTTGCTGTGAGGCGACGGTGCTACCCACCGAGCCACCGTGTCGCCCGGTAGGAAAGTTTACAATTACAATTACAAATGTAATAGAATTTGAGTTCTTATATTTAGCAGCTACTATATGTGTATATTTTTTGACTGAGTATATTTTTCAGAACAGCAGCAGTGGTATAAGTGTGTATATTAACACTGCTGGTACCTTTGGGCCAATGATAAGGGGCTGGAACAGAAGTGCTGATGTGACACTGATAAACGTGGCACCCACGGCTCTGTGCATGACAGCCATCACAACAATCTCACTTCCCCCTTAACCAGAGCTTTATTGATCTCATCCAGAGGCCTTCACTAACCATTTATGAGTGAGAGGCCATGAAAAGCTCCACAGCCCTGTGTGTATGAGACACTGGAGAGTGTACTGACAAGTGTCACGTCTTTATACAACATTATATAACGCGTGTAACCCTTGTAACCCTTAAAATATAAGATATTCAAGGCTAGAGTGATCATTTTTTCAAGGTTCTTTTGCTGATCTGCTTAGCAAATATATAAAAGTGTGTAGTTAAGCGTCAAGCGCCCATGCCAATGACACAAGGACGAGGTTGTATGTTGAACATGACCTCATCAGTATCACAATATCTTTAAGAATAAATTTAATACCAATTCTTAAGAAAGATGGGAATATGTGCCATGTGGAATATTTTGAAATATTGTTTAGAGGTGAATGTGTTCAGGGATGAGTGAAAATAACATGGACATTTTTTAATAACCTATAATGGATGACTTATGTAAAAGGATGTTTCAAGTATGAGATATTAAATATTAAATTTACACTTTAAATGCAAAAAAAGAATGTTTAATTATTCTAATGACTATATTTCTACTAGTTGATGTGTTATAGTGGGGCTTTGAGTACACTGTATTCATCTCAGAATGGTTTTCAGAATGTTTACTGCATTTCCTGTTGCTCTGTGTGGGCAGTTTTGCACTGTCTATAGTGCTACAGATGCATATATGGAGGATTCCACTGCCTCATTTTTCTCCATCACTGCTGGATGGCAGGAGACTCTGGAAACAACACTCTCACTCATTCACAAGAGTGCAGAGAACTCCAAAATCACACACTTCTCTCTTGTCTTCACGATCGCTCCCTCTTCTGTCTGTAAAAGCTTTAAACCACTCGCCACAGCTTCTCATTTCATATTCTCCCCACCAACCGCACGCTGTCCTTTCCCCCAAATACAACATACGCACCGTATCGCCGCTGTGTTCCGTATACAGTACAGTGGAAACTCTTCTCCAGAGGCTCCGATGAGATTAATTTGTGCGCTGATGAGGCCAGTGTTATTGGGAAAGCCATTATTGTGCTGCATTATCGTTATGACCAAGCATTTATTAGGGCGCTGATGGTATCCCACAATCTCCGGCTTTAATTGCACAGCTTTGGGGCACAATATACACAATGTTAATTATAAGCGAAGCAAGAAGCTTGGCTATGAAGGAGGAAACGCATAAGGCTGAGCCATAGCTTGCTTCTCTAATGCTATTTAGACCAATCACTTTTGATTGATGGCAGGCATCTCACGCCAAAGAGCCACAACTTTTAAATGAGGATCATTTTACACCAACCAACCGCAGGGTAAGCGGTCTTGTGTGTATTTATTTAATAAAGAGCAGTGATAAAATTACGTTTTTGTCCCTCTTACTGTTCAGGTATTTTTTTTTTTGTTGTTGTTGTTGTTCTTGCTCCAGAGCGACAAAGCAAATAGGAAGGCAAGTTATTTGATTTTTTTTCCCCATTATGTAAATATGCAAACCAGTGATGACTTTGTGATGAATTGTTATAGATGTCTTATGAACTCTGCAGGTTTTAAACTGGAATAAAATAAAATTCCTGAAATTCCTGAAACGATTAAGCTTGACTTTTGATCATTGACTTCATTTTGGATTATCGAGTATTTTCGTGCAATGTTTAAATCTGTCTATAAGCTTTATTTGAATAAGGGAGAACATTTTATTGCCATATTTTTTTCCAAATATTACAGCCTGTCAGTGGGCCAATTCTGTTCTGGCTTCACCGAATCTGTAAATCAGTACCTACAGTAACTACAGTAGTTTAACCCTAGCTACAATAAACCGTGTAGCTGGCTGACATTTTCAAATAAACCCTTAGAGATGAAGGATGTGTTTCACAGAATTGAGTATCAAGTACAAAGTGTACAGTACAGAAAGCATTTGGAGCTGACAGTAAATTTTTCACGTGCGATTTAACAATCTTTGGCTGTGAGGCACACACCGGTGTGGACGTCTGTCAAGTGGGAAAAGTGACACTCCTCTTTTCTCTCTGCTCTGCCAAAAGGCCTGCTATCTTCCCCTCCCCTTCATTTGATTTTCCTCACACTCCCAGCACACACACACATATATTCAGCTTCTTCCCGGATTTTTAGCTGTGTATGTGTGTGTGTGTGTGTGTGTGTGTGTGTGTGGTTGTGTAAGGGAGGTAGGATAAGGCAATTCAAAGCAGGTTATGATTGATGCTGTCCAGACCCACATTGCTCTACTCATGCAGCGCCAACATCAGCACGCCGATGGAGGCTTGCTTTCAGAGCTGCTTTATGCCGCCTGGCGTGCCTTTGAATGGTATTTGTCAGCCCCGTAATTCCAACATCCAACTTGTTTATGTTCAAGATAACTTGTAAATCAAACCTGAGAGAAATACCCGTGATGACTGACTTTAAGGCTTCCTAATATCCAGCGGTTTGCCAACGTTCACGTGAGCGATGGCGCATGTCACAGATGAGGCAACGGCAAATGGCAAAACAGATTCAAAGACTGGCGTTAACATTCGTTTTAAAGCTTTCTGAGTGTCAGCTTTCCTCATATGGGGCTTGGCAGGAGGCAGGAGGCAGGGCTCAGGCTGCCATTCTGTCCAGCCTGCTCTTATTTATAGTCATGATGCAATGAGTATGAACTCATGTATACTGTAGGAACTGCGCAAAAAAAGAATAGGTCTGCCATGGAAAAGTTGAGGTGATCCATCAAATAGGTCGGCTTCGTCGTCCTTATGATTTAGCCGACAGATTAGCATGTGAAAGCAATTCAAGGGCCATCCGTAGAGATTACTGATAATTGAGAGCCTGCATCATCCACTTATATATCAATATTACAGACTTCTCAGCTCATTGCAGGAACGAATGTATGCGCAGAGGTCAGTTTTCTTGAACTTGTTCCACAACAGTTAGCCTAAGATTTTAAGGTTTTTTTTTTTTTTTATGTGAGTGAAGTCATTTTCATGAAGGACTGCCAACATGGGGTCCTTTACATCCAGTGCCAGACTAATTTAATTCCGTTGTTTTTCTTTATCAGCTACAATCTCTCCGGCGGAATTTGAAGACGGGAGATGATGAAGCCAATTAAGGTGCAATCAAAAAACCAAGCATGGAGCGCTGACCAGCCATTACTGTGTATAAGTGCCATTTCTAAATGACCAGTATCAATCCCTAAAGGAAAGACTACATGTCTTTCCATCTCACAGCTGTAATGAGTCTATTAGGAAAGGCCATAGACACTATTGCACAGCCTCCAGACTGGAGATCTCACCCAAGGGGAGTGAGCCCATGTTGTGAAAATTGACCTATCTTCTGTTTCTTCCTGCAGAGGTCTGTGTTAGCGAGTGCATTCAGGAGTGAGAGTTTAAGCTATTTGTTCTGCCCCCTGGCGCCCCTGAAGGCCGTTTAAAGGGTCTTTAATGCCCCCTACCCTGGGCTGCGTGTTTGTTTTTGTACTGTAGCCGGTCCATGCTACGTTTAATGACGCAAGCTGGGTTTTTGACTGATTTATCAGGGACCATTAAGTCAGCGAGGAGGGAGCTGGAAAGCACTTTTACGTCTGTTTCAGAAAACACACCGCCTGCCAAGGCTGCTCAGTACCGGCCCGGCGCTATGTTGCTCTTCAGGGAGCTTCATGATCGCAGGCTACATAAAGTTTTAGAGTTCCTGGTGGTGGTAGATTGTTTGGTTTTTATTCAGGTTTTATGGAAATATCCGTACAGTTTGTTGACTTTAAGAAACTGAAAAACTAGTCGAAATTTCGAGCAGAAATAGTCTATGCAGAAAAAAAATGCTGTCACACTGAATCTACCTCACTGCAATATTGTCACTGCATTTACATAAGAGAAAGTGATCCATAGCGATATTTATCTGGAGGAGCAATACTTAAAATCACAGTGGGGCCTTGTGAAACATATATACCCTTTTTTAAAATATGTTCTGATCATCATCAGGAACCAAGTGAGACCAACAGCTGTTTCCAATAAGAATGTGTTACATCTGACAGTTGTTTGTGTGAAGGTACCTTTATAAGGAAGTGTTGTTGCCTATTAAATGGACCATCTGTAGGACAGGACTTGGAGGCCTTGGGGACACGTTCATGTTGTGGTAGGAATACAAGGAAATTTGAAGCATGTGTGGTGGAAACGCAGCCCTGTAATCAACATCTGCCAAAGAGGAGAGCGAGTCACATCACGGACTGCGTTTCGCCCACGTAGTGCTGTCAGTCATTTCTACGAGTGGACCCTAGGTGAAGGGTTTGTTGTTCGTTTTCTGTCAGAAGTAATTGTCTGTGAAAGCAACATCACATTTTTATGTAATTTTATGAATCATAAATCCAATCATGTGGCAATAGCAAATAATTATTCACAGATTAAATTCTCACTCCAGGGTAGGGCTGGCCGATATTGTGATATTTCCAGGCTATATCGTGATACATGATATAATATAGCTCTATTTTGAAATCTCCTCTCAAATGCTCGATTTAAAACTCTGAGGCATACAAACATGCTGGAATGATGATTCTAGCACTCCCTTAATGCAACATGCATCTGGATTAAAATATTCTTGTTTATATTCATTATTGGTTTCTATTGTGAAAAACTTGCATGCAAAAATGTTTCAGGTGCTCTTCATTTTGTAGTGCAAAATTGCGCTACTGATACGTCTTGTGGCAATGGTTTTGCTGTATATTCTGTAGAGAACCTGTGTTTGTTTAACATTTTTCCTTGTGACACCCAAACCGCTGCTTGGCAACGGATCCAATTCTTCTGCCTCCTTCTTCTATTACCATTTCCGAACTCGGCACACATAAACTCACTTTGGCACTTCACTTCTTTCACTCTGTCCAGGCTCTTTCCTTGTTCCGTCCAGATAAACACACGTCTCACCTATATACGTCACGCCCACTCGCCCAGGAGGGTGGTCTGGATGGGTGGGTGAGTGTGTGTGACGTATGTATGCATGCAATTTTTTTAGAAGCAAAGAGCCATAGGAGAGAGCAGAAGAAGTGAAATAGAAGTGAAAGCAGGTTTCATGCTGGTGGCTTAAAAAACGTATGAGCCAATTTGTACTCGATTGTATAAATACACTGAGTATATTTCAAACATCGCCCACCCCTACTTCAGGGATGTACACACATGCATCATTTCAACAGTGGAACAACTCATAGAGCCTTTTTTTAACCCCGCCCCCATTAGGCTTGTGCAGCGATCTCAGATGTGAGACATTTCAGGCAGTGCATTCAAGTTATTAGTGCATGCTTTGGCAGTGTACCCATAATAAAAAGGAAATATAAGGAGGTGGGTGGTACAGTGGTGTAGAAGGTGGTGTTGCCTCCTAACAGCTCCAGATTCCCTGTTTCAGTCCTGAGCTTGGGTTACTGTCTATCAGGTTTCCCAGTTTCCCAGTGACTGTCTGGGGGTTCCTCTGGGTTTTCCGTTTTCCTCCCACCAACCACAAATGTGCAGGTAGGCAAACTGGCAAGGCTTAGTTGCTTTTAGTGAGCATGAGCATTCTAATGAGCATTCAAATGTGTGAGCATAGACAACCAGCCTCAGGATCCACCAAAATCAAGACCAGGATAAAGTGGTTACTCTACATGACTGAATGGTGTGGAACAACTGTATTTTACCTCAAGTATGTAATCTCAGTCTCAAATGATGTAATCTTAGTTTAACTGTGTAGTTTCAACTCAAATATGTACTCCCAGTGTCATCATAAATGAAATCTCAACTCAAGCACACCATCTCAATCTCAGTTTAAATATGCAATCTCAACTCAAATATGTAATCTCAACTCAACTCAAATATATGCTCCTATTTCATCATAAATGAAATACGCAACTCAACTCAAATATACAATCACAATCAAAATCTAAATATGTAATCTCAACTCAAGCATGTAATCTCAATCTCAGTTTAAATATATAATCTCAACTCGAATATGCAATCTCAATCTCAGTTTAAATATATAATCTCAGGTCAAATATGTACTCCTAATTTCATCATAAACAAAATACGCATCTCAACTCAAATATACAATCACAATCAAAATCTAAATATGTAATCTCAACTCAAGCATGTAATCTCAATCTGAGTTTAAATATATAATCTCTGGTCAAATATGTACTCCTAATTTCATCATAAATGAAATACGCATCTCAACTCAAATACACAATCACAATCAAAATCTAAATATGTAATCTCAACTCAAGCATGCCATCTCAATCTCAGTTTAAATATATAATCTCAACTCAAATATGCAATCTCAATCTCAGTTTAAATATATAGTCTCAACTCAAATATGCAATCTCAATCTCAGTTTAAATACACAATTTCAACTCAAATATATACTCCCAAAGTCATTATAAATGAAACTCGCAAATCAACTCAAATATATAATCACAATCAAAATCGAAATATGTAATCTCAACTCAAGCATGTAATCTCAATCTGAGTTTAAATATATAATCTCAGCTCAAATATGCAATCTCAATTTATGTATTCCTAATTTCATCATAAACGAAATACACATCTCAACTCAAATATACAATCAAAATCTAAATATATAATCTCAACTCAAGCATGCCATCTCAATCTCAATTTAAATATATAATCTCAGCTCAAATATGCAATCTCAAATTCAGTTTAAACACACAATTTAAAC
Organism: Doras micropoeus; assembly: GCA_028566355.1. Lineage (NCBI taxonomy): Eukaryota > Metazoa > Chordata > Actinopteri > Siluriformes > Doradidae > Doras > Doras micropoeus. The sequence goes on from JAOUQY010000031.1 coordinate 4,744,225, forward strand.
TCAAATATATACTCTCAAAGTAATCATAAATGAAACTCGCAACTCAACTCAAATATACAATCACAATCACAATTTAAATATGTAATCTCAACTCAATCTTGCAATCTCAATCTCAGTTTAAATATATAATCTCAACTCAAATATGTAATCTCAACTCAACTCAAATATACGATTTCAATCACAACTCATGAAATATCATCTCAATTAACATACGCAATCTCCATCTTAACTCAAATATATAATCTCAACTCACATACCTAATCCCAATCTTATGAACGTGCATCATGACTCTCTGGTTCCGGAAATCCTTAGTACGTCAAAGCTCAATGACTACATTTATATCCTGGTAATAATTACCACTTCAAAAGCCACATCGCCAGTGTACAATAACAAAAAAAAGATAATTTAATACTTTGTTATTGTTTTGTAAACAACAGCAGCAAGAACGGAACTTGATTAATGTAAACGCACAAAAACCACACTCCAAAATCCAGATAATAGTGTGTTCATTTGAACTGAAAACACCAGGGTGTTTATTTTAGACAAGTTTCCATAGGAGTTCATGTAACATGCACGCTGAGATGTTTACTTATTTTATACTGTATTTCTACTGTCAAACTATGTCCTGTTTGGCTCTGTCAGAGTGGAACACCGCGAGGGTACAGAGTGTATTTCCGGATGATTCCGTCAGTGCTAGCGATACCGCTGCCGGAGGATTGTTGAGCTCGCATGGCAGGGCCTCATCTTGCCTTGTCTCGTCTCAGCGAGGGGCGGGTGGGCGTCCCCGTCCCTGTCCCCCGTCCCCATCCGTGCTAGTCAGCCATCGATGATGTGAAGTGACGCTCCGTCAGCTTCTATAAGACAGCGGCTAGGCGTCTTCCAGCTCCTCCACGGGACATGCATTATTCAAGAGCCCAATAACGGAGCCTCTCTCAATCCTGTGCTAGTCAAAAGCCCATCCGCTCCCAGGCTGACACCGGCAGGCCGAGAGGGGAGAGGCGTGCTCATGCCCACACTGATGCACGTCTCCTACTGCTTAATGAAGTATGTAAGTGGAAAGCTGATAGGGCAGCCGCTACACGTGTACAGGATATTTGGAGAAGATTGACGGTTTGTGGAACCCCTCCCACTGCTGGCTGCGAGGTTTAGTCAAGGAAGATCTAGTGACTTCACATCTGGACAGCTTCCTATATACATATATACATCCGTGCATGATTCCACGATTATTGTTGCCATTCAAGGCTTTTGTTGTAACTCTTAAAAAAGTTTTTTCAGCATCTAAAACAAAAACGTGGTCTTCAATCACAGGCAAGAGTATCTCATTTCACATAAAGGTCACGTTACTGAAAATGGCTGCAGCTTGCTTTTGATCGGGTAACAGGGTTTCATTTATTTTAGCATAGAATCACAAAAAAAAAAAACCTCCGTAGGATCCGTGTTCTTCGTTTAAATGTAATGTTTTGCTTATTTTCAATCTGTAATTTCAATTGGTGGATTGGTTGTACTTGGAAAGTGACCTCCTGTACCACCATCAGAACGTTACTGAAAACAAAGATGGAGAATGGGAGATTCTTCTTCCCATAATCATTAGGAAATTTGGATGGTACGCTTTATAGAACAAATTCCGAACGTTTCATAGGGGTGAACGTGTGAGTGTTGTGGGTCTCTAAAATGCCCATTTTTCATAACCTATAATGGGTGAGCCATGAAAAAAAGGATTTACATAAAACATGATTGTGACACATTAATGATTTTATGCCTTTACTTCGTATACACATTAGTAAATGTAACATCAGAGATACACAAATGACACCTCGCTTGTGGATTCGTTAGGTTAGGATGACTTCAGATCGTATTTGGAACTAAAGCAGCTCTGGTGGCTTGAGATTTAGATCGAAATGTAAGCGGTGCAGTTTCCCTGTGCACCTTTATTTTTCCTTTCCATGAAAAGACTTGAGAAAAAGAAAAGAAAAAGAGTGAGAACCCAAGAGAGACACTGTCTCCATGCAGCTCCCTCTGGTCTAATTAAACCATCCGGAAAGCCACTATGAAGGAGAGTAATATGTAAAATGTGAGAATTAATGGCATACAGGGTGTGTCTTTTCCACATCTTAACACTACAACACACAAAACCCACCCACTCACACACACACACACACACACACACACACACACACACTCACACACACACACGCACACACACAAATTCGTTCTTCTTCTATGTGGCGCAGCTGACAAGAAAGAGAGAAAGGAGCGCCTGTGGTTTTGCTGCCTGCTCGTAGACAAGGGACAGGGAGAAGTGTGTTAGAAAGCCGCATTAGATGATTCTGTAGAGGAAGAGGCCTTTTTTCACGCGTGCACGAGTTTGAATGGAACTCATTCGTCGGGAGGCTGAGAGAAGCAGACGCATAATGGGTGGCAGCGTAACCCAGTCAGATGAGAATAAAAGCACTCGTCAATTCACAGACGGAAATAAAAGAGCAGGAATGATGGACCTGGGAATCATCGTTTTACCTTTTTTTTTCATGATCCAGTGCTTCTGTTCTTGCATTAGGAACAACGTTAGCGTGGAAAAGAACAAGAGGTAGCCATTGGCACTTAATATACAATAAATCTTAACAGATAGCGTAAACCTAAAGAGATGCAGGGGCTGATTGAAACATTTTGCTCCTATTGCTTAACGTAGAGGCGTGATCGTGAACGGCTCCACTGCGCACCTTAGAGACTAACTTTTCAAAATGCCAATTTGATAAATGTCAGATTTGACAGACTTTGTCAGTATTTGACACAGGAATGTTCTGTGTGTTCAAACATGAATTATATGGATAGGTGCATCTCTCACCCGATTCTCATTTTCTCTGTCTGTCTGTCACGCAGTCCCTGGTGTGTGGTACAGACATGTACGAGGGAGTGGCTGATCTCTGTCACCCAAATAAGACAGATGAGCCGTCATTTCAGTCATCACCCTGATTAACATGCTGCCTCAAGGCCTGGCACAGAAGCCTCCCAGATGTCTCCTTTCGTTCTTTCTTTCTTTCTTTCTTTCTTTCTTTCTGCTTATCATTTCTCTGCCTCCTTGGTTCTTGACTTCTCACCATCTCTTCACCCAGTCCTCCTTCACGCTCTGCGTCTGCATAATGCACTCAGGTAGCGTGGACAAATGAAGCTAAAGGTTCCTCCTTGTCACAATACGGAGTATGATTTCAAATAGTCTGACAGGTGTCACTTCCTGTCTTTATCCGTAATTCGTCCTGGCACGGTGCATGGACCGACGGGCCTGATAAATAAAAGGCATTGTGCTGTTCTGCTTCACGTCCTGCTAAATTCCACGTGGTCCTCTTGCTGAGATCCTGCCATGCCAGCAAGGAAATTAAAGTCAGGGAGACAGGTGCCTCATGGGGCTCTGGCTCTGAGGTTCTAGCACACGGGGTAAAAAACTGGGTTGAACCGAAAAGGACTAGGTGACATGTCAGAACCACTATGGTGAAGGAAATTTTGGAAAACTGGATTCCAGCACATTATACTTCAGTGCTAGAGAAGTTCAGAATGCATTCAAAACACAGAATTCTGATGTAGTCCATGCTGAAACATGCCAGTGTAAAATGGGAAAGGTTTAGGGATTTAGAGCACCACCTGACATGCCTTTTGTTTACTGTTACTAAAAATTACATTTAAGAACATTTATAGAGACTCTGTAGATACTTACCAAGAAAAAAAGAGCATACATACATACATATATATATATATATA
>JAOUQY010000031.1:4854316-4869674 GCA_028566355.1 Doras micropoeus
TTTTTTTTTTTTTTTTTTTTAATTATATCATATTATCCCTAGATTCAGCCTGTCAATAGGATGATTAAAAACTCATTTGGCCGACCTTTGATTGAATATTTTCTATATTATGCAGAACTTTTTCAAAGCTCTCTTCTTCAAAAAGAAGCAAGTGTATCAAGACGTAACCGGGATATGAAGGGTTTCCGTCCCAGGTGGCTCAAACTGTTATTAATGCGCGCTACGTGGATATAGCTGTATTGTGAAGTGGAATTATTTAAGCTACAATATGCTAATGAATAAATAACGCTGCCTGGTTTTTCTGTATTTTATTTGCTTACATCAAATACGTCATCGTTAAATATTCATGGAGGGTTTAATATTTAATTCCATGTACCACCCACGGTTATTAAAACAAATGAAATACTTACGGTATATACTAATGTTATAAACAGTGTAGGTCTGAAACTTTCGCTTTTTGGTAGCTTTTTGATAAAGATATAATATATCGTACCAACGGTTATGTTTATCAGAAAAAAATATACAATATATATATAAATAAATATATATATATAATGGTAGCGAACATAAATCAGACTGGAATTGAATTTGGAAAAGAAATTTATTTGTGGAACCTGAAACGGTTTCATATAAAGAGACTTGACCAGTTTTTCTTTTGTTAGGACTGATTTTATTATATTTATACTTTATTATGTTTAGAATATTTACAATGTCAGTGATTTGTGTGCAGAAAAAAACTCTCAAGTGCTTTGACTGGGAAAAAAAAACACATTTTAAAGCTTAGTAGATCAACATAAAATATATATATATATATATCAGGAGGATCTTAGTATCGGCGGATACTCCGGGTTTTAATATCTGTATCTGAAAATGAAAAGTGGTATGGTATGGTGCTATCTCTACTAAACAGGTATACTGTAGTATGAAACAGGTAGTATGATATATAGTACATAGCTAGTATATTACTATATATACGTATATACTAGTGTAGAAGGCTCTGTGTGGCAAACGCTTTGTAGTAGAAAGTATTCAAACACGTCTGAGTGCAGCTCATGATAAAGAAACGCACCAACACTGATCTTTTTTTAAGAAGTAACCAGCACTGGAGTTCTCACATGGGTGTACTAATAGGGCAGAGTTTACTACGGACGCTGGCTTATTGAATAAAAGTGATAGAATGTATCGGGAATGGTGGAATTAGCGTGTGTGTGTGTGTGTGTGTGTGTGTGTGTGTGTATATATATATAATGATTACACAAATGATTGTCTGAAACTGAATTCTGGCAATTGTACCACTTATACACCTATATACCATATTACCATGCAGCACAAAAATCCAATTTTAAATAAATATTAAAAGGAAAGACAAGCATCTATTAAGCAGTACTCATCATACAAGCACGAGGACCTCTGACCTTTTTTTAAGTCGCCACAATGTCCATCCTCCATGGTGATGTCATCACCTATAAAGTGAACACATTTGACATATTTAGATTTAGTAACTCTTAAACAAGGTAACAACCTTTTCATCTCTGTGTCGAATAAAGCCTCGGTGCCAAACGACATACATTCTTGTCCAACCTACAAAATATGGTGCAGATGTTTTATGCTTTAGTTTGCACATACGAACACATCAGGACTACAATCGTAACACAGCTTTCCAGTGATAGAAATGTATAAGTAACTGAAAGCTGTGTTTTTTTTTGGGGGGGGAAGAAATAAAGTGTTCCTTTTTCCTTTCACAAGCGAAAACACTGTCGCTGAAAAAGTCTCCACCCACACAGAGAAATAAAAACAACACTCTTCTATGGAACGCTCGGGTCTTTAGATCTTGACGTGCGTCTGTAGACGTGCACGACGGCGCTGTATAGCTCACGAGCAATTTAGGCTAATAATGTTGATCTAATTTGATCATCCGTGCGTACGGATCTCTTTCCAAGTCGGACACCCTGAATCTCCCTGCGCTTCAGTCCCAATCCCTGCAGCAGCTAGCTTAGACTTCACACGGACCAGAGATAACCTCGTGTTAATCTTCGACCCACCTTCAGAGTTTGTGTTACAATAAAACGACAGAAATATAGAAAGAAAAACAGATATGTCTAAAACTAAAAAAAATGTGCATAATTGCAGAGTGAAAGTATGATAAAGGAATAAATAATGAATGATTGGCAACCTGTAAACCCCTCGATTAATGTACATGTCGTAATGTTGCACGTTGTTATGAATAATAATCGGCGCAGACGTGTTTAGTCGTGTCAGTACCTTTCTCTACCTTCTGACTCTCTTTTAATATCTCTATTATGGTCTAGGCTATAGCTGTAGGATGTACGTTGAAAAATATCTTAACTTTTCATGTTCAAAAATGTTCAAAAATGCTTTACATAGAAGTCTTATTTCTTTAAAAAAAAGAATTGTGTTTCTTTCTTTTATTCCATGTAATATTGTAAATAGTTTGTAAACAGTCCCAGATGAACAGAGACACAGAAACAGGCATCCCAGAAACATCTCTTTTTGCTCCCTCCTGCTCACACACACTCACACACACTCAAACACACTCAAACACACGCATGCTTACTTAGCCTATTTGGTCAAATCTGTTCTAACGTATAGCTAACAAATGGTGAAGGAAGAGAAACTAGGCTATTTATGCATTTTTGATTGCGTGTGCTGTGCGCATGTTTGCTCATGAATAAGTGCATTAGATTGTATTGATTACCCTAAAAGTCCGCACCTGTGAGCAGACAGGCTGGCTTTTTTATTGCACCGTTTTTAAGCACCGTCCTTCTAATGTGTGTTATCAGAATGGCGAATGGAAAAAAACACAAATTTACAACACGCTCGAGTGTCCAAAACAAAATGCACGGAGTTTAACCTGGATGAAGCCTACGGACGGTGAACTTCAGCGCGCGCTACGTCTCAAATCCTCCCACTATTCTACTGTATGGCAAAAATACTAATATATCTAGTGCATGTGTTGTTAGTCTATTTTTAACTCGTCGTTTGGTGCGGATTTGGGACGCGGCCCAAGTGATTAAAGTGTGTGCAAATCAGATGCGCAACTATAAACGCCGCAACTTTCTCCTTAGGCCACATGAACCTTTCTCTGTCTCTCTCTCTCTCTCTCTCTCTCTCTCTGTCTGTCTCTTTATGTGTGTGTGTGTGTGTGTGTGTGTGTGTTCATTCAGTCAGGATTACGTGTGCGTAAAACCGACAGTGGTCTTGTGGTTTACCTGATCGGTGTGCGCTCTTCTCTCTCTCTCTCTCTCTCTCTCTCTCTCTCTCTCTTTCTCTCCCCTTCACACACACACACACACACACACACACACACACCAACTCGGACCATCTTTACTGATTCGAGAGAAATTAAATTGAGACGTTAAAGGCACACCCTTTCTGTTGTTTTTGCGCAAAAAGTTTTTAACGCGTTAACGCATGAAGGCCAACATATTCTCAAGAGTGAAAAAAAGAGATTGTTGTAAGTTCTTAAGTTTTTCACGTTATGTTAATGCACTAAACGTTAAACGAGGCAGTAATAATATTAATAAAAATATTATTATTAATAATAATAATAATAATATGCGACTATAATTTATTTAATATAAATTTGTATGTATATGTATATATATATATATATATATATAAAAGGTTCTGTATAAATAGGCTACATTTGTTCCTGATGTTCTTCAGGTTCTGTTTGGACACTATCATTTCAGAGGCTTGTCTATATTTAGCCATATAATGTTCCTCTAAAGCGCAGAGCCTCGTGCAGACACCGGAGTGAGCAGGTTTCCCTTACAACTCCATGTTAGTGCACTTTTTTATACACTGACACTGTGCTTCAAATCAGTCTTCCCCTATTTTTCTCCAATTCGGTCCCTAGGTTTAGCCTACGAATCGTGAGTCTGTTGTACGTCTAGAGAGAAAAGGAGAAAAACCCCAAACAGAAACAAAACAAATAAAAAAACAAACAAACAAACACATCTTTTCAACACTCGACCACTCGCAGAGGAAGACACTGCAATGTGCCAGTCGTATGCAGAGTTGTGTGTGTGTGTGTGTGTGTGTGTGTGTGTATGTGTGTGTGTCGCTTCCCCTGTACGAGTTTCTGATGGCAGCTCGGTGACGTAAGACGCATCAACGACAGGCGACAGGCAGATTCGCGCGAGACGCGGGGATGGGCGGATGGATGGGTGGATGGATGGGTGGATAGATGGACAGATGTTGGGGCGGAACTTGGAAATATTTCCGCATTATTATTCGCCTCTGCCTGCCAGGCGAAGAGCGTAAAACGCGCAGCTGGCAATATCTCAAGGATGCGCTGCCCCATAAAAGGTAAGCAGACTGCTTTACACACCTAACTGTGCAAAAGAAACGGTTTGGCTCGTGCATCATGTTAGGGACGCCGTAATGGACGTGTGTGTGCATGTTTTAGCGAAGCTGCGCGCGCGAGCGAAGTTACAGTTATAATAAGGCAGTGCAATTCGGAAACAAGAGCGCCGTGGTACATACCTTATAGATGAGTCCGGTGTTCGAGCGAATATGATCTCTAGCAGCATCCTTCCGCGTGTGTGTGTGCGTGTGTGTGTGTGTGTGTGTGTGTGGAAAAAGCACGCGCGCTCCCGGCATCTGCCGCAAGGAAGACTATTTAGAAATCCGCTGGAAGGAAGGTGCATCGTGCGCCAGACGCTTTCAAGGCCACCCCTCCTTAAAAATCACTTAAAACATCAAACCCAGCCCCAGTATAGAGTTCAGAAAGAATGTGCGATGAGTCGACGAGGGAAAAAAAAAGAAAAAGAAAAGTTCTCCTTTAGTTCAGATCAGCAAAGTGCTGCTCGGTTATAACGCTTTATTACCAGTCTTCACTTTATAAGCTAATGCAAGGAAGACGTCACTCAGTTTATGCATGTTATGCATTGCAACCGAATAAGCCGCCTAATTAACACAGTCTTGCATACTTGCGTATTAACCAGGCTAGTGTGCAGGCTGCTCAAAGAAGCGTACTTTTTTTTTTTTTTTTTTTTTTGCCCCATACTATTTAGCACGCGCTCTCAGACGTGGCCACTGAACTTATTTCCCGGAGTCCCTCCCCTTCCCGTGCAAAGTGCTTCACTTCCTAGTAAGGTGCAACGAATCATCCTGCAACTTCCCACGCGTTCTTTACACGGGGGTGGAAAAGAAAAAAGAAAAAAAAAAAACGACACGAAATGATCAAATAATATGTTCACAAAGCCAACATTGGATAATAAGTCGTTTTGTGGGCGTGAGGTTTCCGTGTCCTTATAATAACACGCGACAGGATCAAAGAGATCAAACAGAAAGTAATCAGATCATGAGTGTGTTGTTATCGAAAACTGATCAGCGGCAAACACGAAATGCCGGGAGTGCTTCCAGTTGAACAAATGACACCTACCCGTGCGTCACGCCGCAAAGAGTAAACTTCTTGCGTTGAGCGCGCGTGAAGTACTTTTCTTTTTTCCGGCTCCTTCATTGAGATATCACGAGACGCGCGGAAATATGCTGTAGTCACACGTTAGGATAAAAACAACTCTATTCTGTTTGACTATTATTATTATTATTATTATTATTATTATTATTATTATTATTATGTGATCCGTTTTCCGAAAGAAAAAAAAAAACAGCTTCCCTTTCTCACTCCAGCCGACCCTGTTCGGGAGGAGGAAGAGAGGAAAAAAAAACAGAGCAATTAAAAAGATTGACAGCTCGGATTTCACTGTCAGAGTGACGCTCCTGGAGGGGTGGAGTGTAGAGGAGCAGGAAAGGCAACTCGATGCGTCTGTCTATCAGTTGAGACTGTCTGAAACGCTCTCCCGTCTTCAACGTGCGATCCTTATTTTTTTTTATCTCCAGCGACCAGCCGAAGCCTCGAGCCTTACCGTTTCGCTCCCGGTACTTTCACCAATTAGTTGCTGTCCGTTTTTTTCCCCCCGCAGGAGCACCTGGCTAGATTCTTCTTTTTTTTCTCTCCCTCTCTCTGTCTTTCTCTCTTTTTCTCCAATCTTGTTTATCACGCCCGAAATCAGCTGTCCACATGTCGGCCGAGCATGCACGGACACTCTCGTTTGTGAATACCGGAGGGAACGTGGTGAAGCTGAAGAGCTGAAAGCTGAAGCTCCTCCGCCCGCCCGTTTGCCCGCGCGCGCGAGCGAGCGAGCCGTTGCCGCTGACTGACTGACGTTAACCGCGTCCCCGTCTCGTCTTCTCTCCGAGTGCAGGAGCCTGAGCTGAGCCTGAGCCGCCCCCTCCCCGGGACGAGCGCCTAGACGGACGGAAATACAGTCGGACTGGGTGGTGTTGTTTGTGTGTGTGTGTGTGTGTGTGTGTGTGTGGAAGTTTCCTTCCTTTCTTTACGGCTGTCCCGGTGAGACGTCGCGCTCGGGGAAGATCAGGGAGAAATGGACGGAGCGGCTGTAGAGCAGTGACCGAGCTGTGCGCCGTTACACAACCACACCGGAGATACCGCTAATGCACCGAGGCAACAAACGGCTCTGCCCGTGAACTGTTTTACCTCCAGTTTGATCCATCAGCAGTCTCTGCTTTCATCTTCTTTCTTCTTTTTTTTTTAGTAAAGAAAAAAAAACTGGGCAAAACTGCGACCTGAGACTTTAATCCACTGAGTGACTTTTTTTAAAGGAAAGAAGCAAGATTAAACCTAATTTCCTGATCCTGGTTGGTTAAAAAAAAAAAAAAAAAGAAAGGACCGAATACAAGATTTATTCTTTTATTTATTTTTTTTTGGCGTCGCCTGTATTTCAATTCTGTATGAAAAGTCAAGTGGAGAGAGCTGGAGAAGAGCATGCCGCGGAGAAAGCAGCAAGCGCCGAGGCGGTCTTCAGGTAAGCCCTGTTTACACACACACACACACACACACACGCACACGCACACGCACCCGCACACACACAGAAACAAAACGCATGCGTTGTTTGGTTGCAAAACATCACCGTACAACATTTATACACAAATCAGTGGCATCTCACAGACTTCACCGGAGACACTGCTACATGCACGTGCATTAGGTCTGGTGTGTGTACCGGCTCAGAATGAACAGGGACTGAGATCAGAAAGTTAAAAAAAAAAACTATGGTTAAAAAAATGCGCATCTAATCTTGCCCAAGAACCCCCGGGATAATAAAATGCACTTTTCCAGAGTTTTCTGCACTCCTGTGTAGTTGCCTTCCTGGATTTGATGCTTGATTGATCGCCTGTCACGTGGCCGCCTTTGATCTATTCATTCCCGATAACCATCAGTGAATCATTCACCATGGAAACGCGCATGCGCCCTATCCCGGGCCTGGACACGCAGGACAACTTTTAGCCCCCCGCTGATGAGGGTGCGGTGAGAGGGGGGGTGGAAGAAGAGGAGGCACTCTTGGACTTTTTTCATCTCAGACAGAAAATAAGTGGAAAGAGAGTGAGAGAGAGAGAGGGAGAGAGACACAGGAGGTAACCAGGGTGTGTCAGTATCACTAAGCCATTCACAAATATCTCTTTGTTTATAGACTTTGTAATGTACAATAATGCGTTTTTGGAACGGATTGTAGCTCGGCAGCGTGCAAAATCTGTTCTTATTCCGTTCGAGCTGCTACGGATCTGACTTCCTGTTCCTCGTGTTTGTTTTGAGGCTTCATATAAGTGGACAGTTGCCTAGCAGTGGACGTGTCCTTCCTCTGAGACAGATAGGTCTGTCCCCCCTTGGAAACGAGAGCTCCCTCTGACGGAATAGCATTGACAACGAGGATTCAGGAGAAAAAAAAAACGCGTCTCGATAGTACTTAGGCCCAGAAGTCTGAATTATGAGAGGAAAATCAGTGACACGGCATAGCCGAGTTACACTAGACGTACTCGGTATTACGGTGAAGCGCTGACATTTAGGCACATGCCTCTCCTTACTAGGCTTAATTTCATGCTCCTAACTTCAGACGCGTTAGTGTGAAATGGATCTTTTTTATTTCCCCACCCAAACTCGGCTGAGTAGACTCATAGGTAGAGACTGTCACTGGGAGTTTAAAGACTCTCCGAGGTGAGATGGCAGCTGGTAATGTGACCTGGCAGGTTGTACCTAAAAAAAACGAGCCATCAAACCCCCCTGCCTGCAGTGAATATTGATTTAATTGTCTGTCTTTTGACAGCCATATGCATCATTGGCTGTTATGGTCAATCAGAGTTTGGCAGCCTCGGTTTTCCATCAATCCCACAGCATGACACTTTGCACAATCGAAACCAAAACAAACATGGACACCCAAAATAGTCAGGTTAACCTTGGAGTGAAAACGAGTGTGAAAGGAAGTCTCAGGAAAGCATCGTTGTTTTTTTTTAAAGTTCTTATACTGTGATTCGTGACTACTTTAGCTTTTATTATGGAGGACCGAGGCACATGGCTGTGTCCTGTTTCCGCTTCTCCTCCTCCTCCCCCCCTTTGAGACAGTCTTGGTGTGCTTTATTCACAGTTACAGCCTGGTGTTTTTTTCGCTCGGAATCATTATCTCCGCTCGGCCCGTCGCTTCGGTCTTGTTGGTGCAGTGGGAGCCGAGTGTGTCGGCCTGCTGCAGCCATTCGTTTCGATTTGCTGCCTTTCCTCTGAAGCGTACGCACGCAGGCCTCCCATATCGAGCGCAGAGCCAGAGCAGCAGCACAGGAGAACGAAATCTGTATTTACATTCGAAGCCTTTTGAAGTCTCCTCCATGGGAGATGGACTCTCAGAAATTGACTGCGCTGCATTTTTTTTCAACGCCTGGCTCATATATGGGCATAAACGTAATTGTGTGAGATTCAGTTCTGAAAACTAAAACCGTCCGTGTCTCGTGAGGTCTGAAAATGTACGCTTGTGTTTTTCTGCGGTTAAATCAGGGCGCTTGAGAATAGGGCCAGACAAATAAGCAGCGAGGAGCCACTGTTTTTGAACCAGCACAGGGAGTCATTAAACTCGGCCCTTCGCTGAGGACAAAAGGCTTCTTAATTATCAGGGAAAAAAAAGCTAACAGTTTGTCTGCTGCTTTCGTTAGATAGGGGCCCTAATTATCTGAGCTTCTGATGGATTTGTGACAGCACCTAACGATTAAAGCTGACAAATTCGGCTAGGTGTCAGCTCAGCAGCTGCCTTGATGTAATCAAGTTGATATTATACAGTTCCCATAGCCCGTAGTGCCGCATTAACTCAATTTTCTGGCGCAGGTGACAAATGGACTTTGCTACCTGACTAATCACGTCACGGCAGCGATGCTGCTTAATGACCTTGGTAATCCTGGCTCTTAACCGCACCGTTGGGCCCGCAGACTCTCTCGCCCAATCAGATGCCGTGCTTAGTCAACACGCCGCCATTATGTCTGGGTGTTAAATCACCACCATCCTGTCCGTTATTGAACGTGCCGCTTGTGTCTCAAACCCAGAGCACTCCTTCTTACACCAAGTGCACTACTTTGAAACGCGCGACTCTTTTAGCCACTACGCCTCGTTAGAGGAATCTCAGGAGAGGAATTAATACAGAGCTGTTTATGTAGCAGAGTGCGTGGCTTTTGTGTGCCGTTGGCTGATTTTGTATTTATCGTGACTGCAGTGGTGCCGTTTATATTGAATATTGAAGATATTTTACTGCTCTTTCTTTGGATCAGGTGATGGAGATAAACAGATAGCTGCATCTCTGTGTGTGTGTGTGTGTGTGTGTGTGTGTGAGAGAGAGAGCATTGCTATTCCCTACAGAGTGTTCAGTGCTCATCTATAAAGGACCACACTTGTTCATGCTGACCTTAACTTCCTTTCAGGATCATAATCCCTCTCAGAAAATATTTTGAAATTCCACAGTGCATTGATACAGACGAGCAATTGAATGCACACTTTTTTTGAAGGAATAAAAAAAACGATGAAACGCCTGGAAACGATGAAAAATATGACACCTACATGTTTCATTTGCAGTTGTATTTCTGTACTTTTTTCCACTTTTCCTGTGCGGTTCATGGATTCCTTACAGATTGAAAAGCCTCGATGTTCGGCAGGCAGCGGGGCTGTAATGTATAATGTAACCGTGAATCAAGCCTGCTGTCATTAACAGGTGACTTTGACCTCTTTAGTCGATATTCATGTTTAGGCCCAGCACTTGAAAGCAATAGTTTAATTTGCATTTGCAGGATCAAAGCGCGTGCACTATAGGAAATCAAAGCGCATGCAGTTGTCGGGGCGGTCGGGAGCGACGAGCCGCTTGCCTCGCAACGCCGAGGTTGACTTGAGTAATGAAGATAGATGACAGGTTTTATGGGGAAAAGCATGGATCGAAATGAAAATATGTTTGGGTTTCCCGTATGCCAGGGGTATGACTGCATGCAGCGCTGCGGTGCAATAGAGCTCGCTCACAGCCTAATGAGCTTTTATACAATTGGGAGTTTTTAGTTTCCACATAAGTTATGTCAACTGGCCGTCTCGTCCCAGACCGAATTAGAGGTCTCCAGACTGCTCTGTGTGTGTGTGTGTGTGTGTGAGAAAGACTGAGAGACAGAGAGAGAGCTGGGGTTGTGGTTATATGAAATGTTCATACTGTGAGAAATACTAAACTATTAGACCTGGGTGGGGGTGGGGGTGGGGTGATGTGGGGTGGTGGCAAAATCACATCACGATCCTTGAAGTAAATGCAATACACACAATACACACAATACACACTACACACACACGATATTTAGTAAAGTAAGAAAATGAATTGAAGATACTAATAATAATAATAAAAAAACATATGAAGATTAGTGTAACCTTTTTATGATGTCATTCACAAATGACATGAAAAAATAAACATAAACAACTTAAACAGAAAAAAGAGCAAAACCAAACACTGCCCTGTCAGAACATCGCATCGCATTGCATCGCTTCGCATCGCATCGCATCGCATCGCATCGCATCGCATCGAATCGTCCCGGAAGCCCACCCTACTTTTAACACTTTATTACGTTACTGTAACAAACGGTCGAACCTGAAATGAAAAGGACGCCTTGTTGCGTAACACTTTGGGAAAAAAAATTAAACTCCGGTTCAGTATTTGGTCTAGAACTACATTTGCGTTGCGTCTAATTCGATCCTTGTTACGGTGAGTGCTGTAAAAGTATCGACAACATCCGGGATATGGAATCAGGACACAAATGTAATGTGATGAATACGGTTTTGGGGTGTTGTAGCATCCTGTGGAATGGCATTTACTATTAACATGGCTTAACATTACCTTGAATGTGTTGTGTATAAAGAATAAGACACTACAGGTTGTGCAGTTATAGGAAAAAGATCAGTGACACGGATCATTTCCCATGACCGCACACCCCAAGTGTTTTGAACTTTCATATATATATATGTATATGTGTGTGTGTTATTTATGAAAGGACATCCTGTCATAGTTTTTATCCATTTATAGCTACTTATCTGCCGTAAACATTCTGTCCATCACCAGCCTCTTTTGTTTTTTGGTCCTGTACGTTAATTAAAAGCATGGAGAAATCCTCGGAGCTACAAAACCGACTGTTAGTGACGAAGCTCTGACGCTGGAGGCTCCTTCCAAAATTGGACAGCCTTCTAGAAAATTCACCATGTCGACAGTTTCTTTGTAAATCCGTTTATGCGGATGCACGTGCCTTAACGTAAACCTGTGATTTCTCGAGCTGCTGCTGTAGAATATTAATCAGTACCTTCTGACCAATTGGAATGAAGAATTCAACAGCAGTGTGATTTCATAATAAAATACCGTGCTATTAATAAATGATCCTTCAGTCACGTGAACTTTAATGGAACTTTTAAGGGAACAGAATTACGTGTGTGTGTGTGTGTGTGTGTGTATGCAATTACTCTACATCACGATCAGGACATGCAGAGCAGCGAGGAGGTAGCTTAACACCAACGGAGGCTTGCAGCATGGTATTATGGGAACTGGAGCTATTAAAGCGGCCAGCTGCATTTTATCTTTCCCTCTTTCCCTCTCGCTCTCTTTCTCTCTCCATCTCTCAGTCTGTCTGTTTTGATCCCGTATGTTTCATTTCTCAGCTAATTTGGTCTGCACTGAGTCAGAGCGAAGACAGAAAGGGAGGGAGGGGGGGGGGGGGAGACAAAAGAGATAAAAGCTGAAGTCCTGCCCCGGTAATGAGAGTTTGGGAGCTCGGGGAGTACGCAGAGGTCAGCGCGAACCCACGGGACGTCGTCTCACTCCTCTCACTCCTCTAAGTCCTGCACTGCTCTCATCTGTTCTCTTGTTTTTTTTTTGTCACTCTCTCAGAGAAGGGAAGTGGCGATGTGGATGTTTACTCGATTCTACAGCGAGGAGAAAGCTCAAGCACTTGAGCCAGCACGCTAGCAGATAATCAGCGCTCCTCGCACATCCGCATTCAAGCCACACAAATCTGCTCCGTCCTTTAAAACCGCTTCACAGGGGTCCAGCTTTTGATGTGTTGAGACTCTGGCTCAGAGCGAGGAGCTTACTGACCTGCGAAAGATGAAACCAGTATTTCGCAGAGCATGTGCTCGTGCACATACACACACACACACACAACACATACACAACACACACTCTTGTCATGACTGAAAGATTTTGTAGCAGCCCTTTCCTCCTAATAGCGTCATACACATCGGCTTCGACAGATGAACATGAAACGAAAGCAAGCCTTTTGATGATCTTCAGTAAACACGTTGTAACGCCTCCTCAGACTCGGGGAAGCGCAGTCCTGGGACTCTGTGTTCCTAGCCGCCCGTTCTTCCTATTCCAAATATCCTGCGACATACAAAAGGCCAAGATGAAAGTGAGAGAATGTACTTTGTTGCAGCCTCTTAACTTGCATCCTTAAACAAAAGCTTTCAGCTATTGTAGCTCAGTGAGAGAACGGAGATGTTGTGTGTGTGTGTGTGTGTGTGTGTGTGTGAGAGAGAGAGGGAGAGACTGAGAGAGAGAGTGAATGGGGCCTAAAATAAGAGCCGGGGAGCGAGAATAAAGGAGTGGCATTCGGAAAGGTATTAGAGCTGACAGATGAACAGAAGTGGAGAGAAATTCTCGAGCAGCAGCTGGGCCTCCAGTCATTATCCTGACAGGTGTCAATTAAGAATTACGGCGTGCCCGAGTCGTCCGCGCGGCCCAGCTGTCTCTGCGCTGCAGAAATAACACTTTACCCTTGTCACTGTGTTAGTTCTTCGTCCCGGCCTTCGCAAAATGAGCCGCCCGAGCGCCAAATCGATAACCAGTGTATTAGCAATTATTTTGCACATTGATTTACGAGGGCCAACGACTCCTACTGTGCTGTTATTAGCCTGTGATTAGATCTGCCCGAAAACACACACACACACACACACACACACACACACACACACACACACACACACACGCACACAAAACCCTGTTGCCAGGTGGATATATGTTTCCTCCGAGGCCCTGAGGTCTAGAACAATCTTAGTGTACGGTGTTAGCCGCCCAGTTAGACCCTCCATCACGAGAAGCCGTTACATAGACAGGCCTCTTTAGTTCCCTCACCCCAAACACACACACACACACACACACACACACACACCTGTGGACGTGTGGAACGTGAAATACAGTCCCATCTGACGCAGCCAGTGGATGGATGCTGACGTAAGACAGTGTGATAAGCCTGCTGCTAACAGACCCAGGTATTAGGACAGCACACTATCGCTTGTTAATCACGATAGCAGTATTGATCGAACGCTCGTCGAGAGTCGGTTCCAGATACCTTTCTGTAGAAGTGTTGGAAAATAACGGAGTTTGCACGATTACAAACCATGTAAGCATATTCAGGATACTCTTTAACTTTTAACCTGAGGGCATTATTATATTAAAATAAAGCGCTTCTGAATTCTCAGATCTGATTGGTCGGAAGGCCTTGATTCATTTTTCCGTAATAGCCCTTCTGAGAGCAAGGCAAGTCACAGGTTTATGTCAATGCGTTTGCTTGAATGTGTTATTGGTTAAATTAGACAGGGACTCGCATGGCGGACGCTTCCCATAATAATGCGCTGTTATATATAATGTTGTTGATATTGTAACTTTTTTTTTTTTTTTCTGGAAGCAGTCTCCAGGGTCAGAGCTTCTTAATAGTACGCTTTCCTCCACTGGAAAGTCTTTAAAAGACGTTACGCTTTCTCGGAAACGTGACTGCGTGTTTTTTTTAGTAAGAAACAAAGAGGCTGGTGAAGGAATGACGTTTTATAGCTTCTATAACTTAAGGAACTCGCTTGTTTTTCTTGGATGCTCTACAACATGAAACATGACTATAATGGATACCAAATAAAACTCTAGCGAACTGCTGTAATGTCGAAGGAATAAAACACTTTAGAATGTGTGGTTCTGGGACAATAAAGAACTTCATGGTGGTACCACTAACTCTACTTCACGTTGCACTGAAGCATGACACTACATCAGTGATTATTTTAGTATAAAACCACACTGTGTTTTGGTTTATTCCTTACCTGCAATTGCAGTATGTTTGCCGTCCATCGCGCAACCCTGCCCCGAACAGAGCTCGTGTTTTTGCGCGAGTGCTTGTGTCTTTTCTATGTATTCATTTTATTAGTACTGCATTGGATGGTCAGCGTGACGAATTAAGCAGTGACTCGGCGTGATGCTGGCTACGTTGTGCTGGAAGGAGAAGCTTATGACAAACCGGACACCGACACCTGTTGAAACACCGGGAAACTGATTTCCGCTTCCTGTAGCTTGAACCTTGTCTATATGTAGAGACCATAGATATACAAACGTCACACTCGCGTTTCTCGAATTCGATTGGTCAGAAGGTGATTCATTTTCCGTCACGGCGTTTGCTTTATTGTGTCATCGTTCGTAAAGGAATGCTCCACCTATATGGTTTTGAAAAAAAAACTAATATGGTGAAGTGTTCTGTGAAGGGAAAGTCTTCAGGACGCTGGGATTTGCGTTTCACGGACGTTCCGCAACAATAAGTGCAAAAGTATTTCTTTAATAAGTAATAAATTGTAATTATTGGTGAAGTTGAGATCCACATCACAATATTTGAATTATTTTCAGTTGTCATGTTTTATTCCTTACATAATAACTGGATTTGAAACTTCTAGTGCATGTAAAAAAAAATTAATCTAGCGGAAAAAGTTCATTTTTTTCATTATTTAATTTGTATTTTATATTCGTTGCATGTCAAGAGACATATTTCGAGCATTTTTCTTTTTTTGTTTTGATCATTATGGCTTGTAGCTCATGAAAAGCAGGAATCCAGTATCTCAAACGATTAGAATATTTCTTTTGTGAACAGCCAGCCTTTTCAGCAACGACCTTGTGCAGGGTGTTGATGATCGTCTTCTCCACAACTGTCGAGTCAGCAGTCTAGACCAAGAGATAAACAAAAT
>JAOUQY010000031.1:4899686-4912207 GCA_028566355.1 Doras micropoeus
ACACACACACACACACACACACACACACACACACATACACACACAAACACTCACGCGTGCACACAGACACACACACACACACACACACACAGAGACGCAGAGGTGCTTTGATGTGTTTTTTTTTTTCCTTCAGTGCTCATTTTGTTTATCTCCTAATGCAGATCGAAGCCAGCTGATGAAACAGGAATTTAATCCAACCGTTCCTCGTTACAAACTTGGTCTCATGGTCCTTTGTTCACTTTTCATTAAACAAATTAAGCAAGAAATCCACCTCTATAGCTCTTTCCCTCTCGCTTTCTCTCTCTCTCTGGCGTTCGGGCTGCTGTGACAGTCTGCTATTATTCTGTTTTCTGTCACACCTCATGGCGCATACAATATGTGGAAACATATTTTGTGCGTCTCCAGGATGAAACCGTATATATATTTGAGAACGCTGGTGGGGTTTTTTTGTGTACAAACCGGCAACATCTCAATTTGGATGTACGTAATAAAAGAAAGAGAACTTTTATTTACCATAAACTGTTTAATAAGAGTTTGCTTAAATCATAAAGTTGCTTCATTTAATAATAAACCTTTAAATAACAGACTTAATAACTTGGTAATGATCCATGTATCCTTAAACAATTAGAGCTCGTTTAAATTGTAGGGTTTGTTTTGTGCTTCAGTAAATTTCCATTTAATTCAACATTCGCAAGCCGGTAATGAACGGATATCGGAGACTAATTAAAAGAGACGGCATGTACGGCGAGTTTTACAAATCTCCTGACTAATTGATGACTAACTGCGGTCTTATTTAAGCTCAACACCATATTAGATCATAGCATGGAAACAGGATCTCGAGTGAGGTTTAATTGTTTGGCAATAAAATGAATCACACTTCAGACTTCATAGCACTCATGGCATCATAACAACTGCACTTAACAGACGATCAAATGATTTACAGCTTTAGAATTGAGTCTATTCAGACATTAAATATTCTCGGTCACTATCGGAGTGGAAGCCGTTCCAGGTTTTCCATCATTCCCTGCTCTCGCTGTCTCGTTCTCAGACGTGCACAGATACCGAGGCTGCACACACAGTGGACTCCCAGAGATTTAGTACAACATGGACCGTGACAACAAGACATGTCATTTCCACTCGTGCTTCGGCACGACACACTGCAAGAACTTCTACTACTGCTGCCAACTACACTGTGTGCAGCACCGCATCTTTGGCAATAACTCAGATGCAGTCTGCTGCCCAGAAAAGCCTGACTTGAGTGGCACAGTGGTGGGGGAAACTGGATCAAAGTCACTCACAGTCTGTGCCCTCTAACTACGAGGGAGAGAGCTAGGGAGAGAAATCATACTTTTTTCGTCGGTAGTGTGACTTACCAGGTAAATGGGGCAGATATTGAGGCATAGCAAATCATTTAAATTCGACTGTAAAAGAAGTGATCAACAATTGTATAGACTTACCACACCATTATCTATCCAGTAACTGTGCAGTAATAAGATCTGTAGTATTGGGATAAAAATGCTGGTTATTCACATGATAAATGCTCAGTACAAATGGATTTTGCTTTCTAATTTTCAGCTAGGCACACCGTGAAGCTTTTTTTTTTTTTTTCCCAAACACCTGTCTGATCTCATTTTTTTATAATGTTCTTTTCTGCTGTTGTCCCTGGTTTTCATCCTCAAGGGGACTTATTTTTCTTGCTCATCCATGCTCTTCTTTACCCTTGCTGAGCTGTAATATTCGATAGCTTTGTTAGTCTCAGCAGTGAAGGGTACTATCTATCATAGTCAAGATATGGATGTTTGCCACTTTATAATTGCAAACCTGTGTCCTCTGCCAGGACTATTGACAAGAAATCTCTTTAGGATCATTATGTAGGCGTGCAAGCACACATGCAGGAAAATTTCATACATCAAATAATGCCTTAGAAACCTCAACATATCTTTCAACAGCTAAATCTATTTTAAAAGTTGCATTTTCTCTCCTTTTGAACCTTCCGCTTCATCATCATTTTTTCCTCTCTTTTTTTCTGCTTTGGGTTTTTACAGCCTACGTGCCTGAGGATGAGCTGAAGGCAGCCAAGATCGATGAGGAGCACCTGCAGGATGATGGCCTCTCTTTAGATGGCCAGGATACAGAGTACCTGTGCAACGAGGAGGAGGATCCACGCGAGCAGCTGAGCTACCAGAACTCCCCTCTCAGCAATGGCACCAACCCTGACGCCGGGTACGGCTCACCCCTTAGTGACACCAGCGATCACCTGGCCGACTTTAAAAGCACCTCCTCCAAAGAGGGCCAGGAGAGGGATGAGACCGAGGACATGGAGACTGATGCTGGTCTTTCTGTGCATGACAGCTTGGCAAAGATGAAAGCCGCCTATGCAAACTTGATCTCGAATGCCTCATGGTCCAGCATCACAAGGGAAATTATAAAAAGTAAACAAGTTAATGTCAGCAGTAACAGTACCACAAGTAACCACAAGGGGAGCAATAGCATTCTGAATAGTCATGCAACTAACGTTAACAGCAGTGCAAGCAGTAGCATTAGCACAGCTAGTGTTAGTGCCACAACCAGCACCACCCCAAGCAACACTTCTGCCAACGCTGCTACTTTAACCAGTAATAGCAATGGGAAAGTAAGTGGTACAAGTAGTGGAAGTGTTTCTTATGACTGGCACCAGGCTGCACTTGCTAAAACATTACAGCATACACCATACCACCTTCTGCCAGAACCCAGTCTCTTCAGCACAGTGCAGCTGTACCGGCAAAACAATAAGCTGTATGGGCCGGTATTTACTGGTGCCAGCAAATTTAGATGCAAAGACTGCAGTGCAGCTTATGACACACTTGTAGGCCTCACAGTACACATGAATGAAACAGGCCATTACCGTGATGACAATAAAGATCAGGAGGATGACATGGGCAAGAAGTGGTCCAAGCCAAGGAAGCGTTCCTTGATGGAAATGGAGGGCAAAGAGGATGCTCAGAAAGTCTTAAAGTGCATGTACTGTGGACACTCATTTGAATCTCTGCAAGACCTAAGTGTCCACATGATCAAAACAAAACACTACCAGAAAGTGCCTCTCAAAGAACCAATGCCAGCCCTTGCCTCAAAGCTGGTGCCCTCTACCAAAAAACGAGTCTTTCATGACCTAGTCTCTCCTTGCTCACCTGAATCCATCTCTAGCACAACAGGTGTTCCACTAACAGAATCCACACCCACCAAAGACCAGAAGGTTTCTAATCCCTATGTTACTGCTAACAATCGATATGGCTATCAGAATGGTGCAAGTTACACATGGCAGTTTGAAGCCAGAAAAGCCCAGATCCTCAAGTGTATGGAATGTGGAAGTTCCCATGACACCTTGCAGCAGCTTACAGCTCATATGATGGTGACAGGACATTTCCTCAAAGTCACTAACTCTGCTTCAAAAAAGGGGAAACAGTTAGTGTTCGACCCAGTAGTGGAGGAAAAAATTCAGTCCATTCCTCTTCCACCAACGACCACACGTCTACCAGTTCCAACTATCAAGTCACAAATAGACTCTCCATTACATACCTCCACAACTGAAGAGAGGAAGGATTCACAGGAGGAGAAAAAAGAGGTGAACGAGATAGAGAAGAAAATTAAAGAAGAAAAGGAGGACCCGTCTGACAAACCGGAGAACTCTGAAAAACCTGGTCAGTACAAATATCTCAGAGAAGAGGATTTGGAAGAGACCCCAAAAGAGGGGCTTGACATTCTCAAGTCTCTAGAAAATACTGTTTCTAGTGCAATCAGCAAGGCTCAGACAGGTACCCCTACATGGGGTGGTTATCCAAGCATCCATGCTGCTTACCAGCTACAAGGGTCAGTGAAGACTTTCTCTGCTGTCCAGAGTGTCAAAATGCAACCCACATTCAGTGCTAGCAGCTTGAAGTCTCTGTCAACTGAAACCAGTGCCCTCATTCATTCCCCAGGAAGCCCATCCCCACCGCCAAACCATAAGAGCAATGTCTTAGCCATGGAAGAGTTAGTGGAAAAAGTCACAGGAAAAATTGTACCTAAAAAGGAAAAGGAGGAAAGGCCTACCGAGCGCATCACGAAACGTGGCTCTACACCTTCACCCTCACCTGTACACAAGGAGAAAAAAGACTTCCCTCAGCCAACTGACCTTAGCAAGCCTACAAAGAATGGCATCAGTGAGGAGACTGAGTCAGTTGGTAAGGAAGGGGAACAAATTGAGAGTCATGCTGAAACCTCAGACAAGAACGGAACGGACACCCTCAAAACTCAAGTCAGCAATGGGTGCAGTAGTTTGGGAATAATCACAGACCACTCACCCGAACAGCCTTTAGTTAACCATCTCAGTGCACTGCAGTCCATCATGAACACTCACTTGGGCAAGGCATCCAAAACTGTCAGCCCATTATTAGACCCATTAGCAATGCTGTACAAAATCAGCAACAACATGGTGGAGAAACCTTTTTACAGTCCAACTCAGGTTAAGCAAGTCGAATCCATCAGTAGATACTATGACAACGAAGACCAACCGATAGACTTGACGAAATCCAAGAACAGCAATGGGCGTCCAAACAACAGCTCCTCCACTGTCATAAGCAACAGTAGCAACAGCAGCATTCCTAGCAGTAATCGACCCATTCTTTCCAACATATCTGAATCGCTGTCTTCCCCTCTGAGGGAAAATGCCTTGTTGGACATCTCGGACATGGTGAAAAACCTCACAGGCCGCCTGACACCAAAGTCATCAACACCCTCTTCAATCTCTGAGAAGTCAGAAGCAGATGGCAGTACTTTTGAGGATGCCCTGGAGGACTTCACCCATGTCCAAAAGAGGAAAGGGAGGCAGTCGAACTGGAACCCTCAACACCTGCTGATCCTACAGGCTCAGTTTGCATCCAGCCTTCGTGAAACTCCAGAGGGGAAGTTTGTCATCACGGACCTGGGTCCTCAGGAGCGTGTACATATCTGTAAATTTACAGGTCTCTCAATGACCACAATCTCTCACTGGCTCGCCAATGTGAAGTACCAGCTCAGACGGACGGGCGGAACCAAGTTTCTAAAGAACATTGACTCTGGCCAGCCTCTGTTCTTGTGCAGTGACTGTGCCTCCCAGTTCAGAACTCCATCCACTTACATTAGCCATTTAGAATCCCATTTAGGCTTCAGTTTAAAGGACCTGTCAAAGTTGTCTATAGATCTTATGAGAGAGCAGCAGGCAGTCACAAAAATGATAACGGACAAGACTTTCAGTTCTCTCGGCTTGAACGAGGATGACTCTAATTCCATCTATCAGTGCAAACTGTGCAATAGGACCTTTGTCAGCAAACATGCAGTTAAGCTGCACCTCAGCAAAACGCATGGCAAGTCTCCAGAGGACCACTTGATCTTTGTGTCCGAGCTTGAAAAGTTAGATAAAGCATAGAGGAACAGGCCAGGGGCAGTGAAGTGACAGACTCGAGAATCATTGCACTACATCACTGTTCTGCATTGCATCCGAACTGAGCCTTCAGTCAGAATTGATTCAAACTTTCGTTGTGCAACTGCCTGACTGGACCATGTTCTGTCTCTCCTTTTTCAGTTGTTGCTGTTTTTTCACTATGTTGATTTCTATATCTTAATTTGTATTGTATTTATATATGTGTTAATTATGTGCATGTTTTTTTTCCCTAGTGATTCCAGATTTGAACAAATTTTCCACTGTTTGTACTTTGTGGAATTGAGAATGAGACCAGCATGGTATCCATGGGCATGGTCAGAGCAAGGCTGTAACATGTGAAAACAAGGAGTACCACGTGAATTTCGTTGAATCTATCATCCTTTATTCTTAAAATAACTGACAATTTTAGCAAACAAATGTGCAGAAGCTATAAAGAATATATAGAGTATAGAGTTATTGTTTTGAGCTCAGATTCCCAAATTTGACTTTATACCTACAATCCGATGAAATCACTGAAAATATACAAACGTCAGCATTGTATCTTTAAAACCTCAACAGATATTGATTGACTGGCTGCTTCAGATGATACACTTTTTCTGTTTTAAATGATTTTGTCTCAACATTTTTTTGTTAAATCAGTTGGCTTTGTTGTTAAGTATCTTTTTTTACTGTAGCAATTTGGAAATGTATGCTTTGGTACAGACTTTTCTCTTTCTATAGGTTTGCTTCAAATTTCAACCTGTAAAGACTTAATCAAATCCTTATATACAGTACATATATATTTAAATGATCTGCAACGATGTACATTTTTCCATCATCATATCTTGCCAGTTGCCGCAGCTTTGTTTGTATGGTGTGCATTCTTTTATATTGTCATTTTATATATAGTAAACAAAAAGGAAATAATATGTAAATAGATATATATGCAGCCGGTATGTGAACAGTAGCGCTGACGTTCATCCTTTTGGTCCTCCAGTGTGGTTAATATTAATTGGTTTGATGGAATGCATCCTCAGATGCGCATTATGCCTGAGTGAAAAAGAGCAATGCACAACAGGAAAACCAGTGCATTTCAATGTTTTTAATCATACCATTGTGAAATGTCTCATCAACTCATAAAAAAATATTGTTTTTGTCTCTCAATTGTAAAATAAATCCTGACATTTCTTGACTAAAGTCTCCGTTCTGTAATTGCCCTGTTCTGTTCTGTGATTATGGCATGATACTATTTGGAAATTTTGGAAAAGGTGAAAATCTAGTACGTTGGAGGATCATATGATTGTCACTGTGGGGGAAGCCTTAAAGCCGTTGAGAAAAAGATCCATCCAAAGACACCCTGGGAAACTAGGAATAGAGGAATACACCCTGGATAAGGCAAAACTCCATTACAGGGCACTATACACACACATTTTCACTTATGAGCAATTTGGTATCATCAGTCTACCTGTTGGTATGGTTTTAGGAGATGGGAAGAAAGCGGAGGACCCGGCCGGTGAAAACCCACACAGACACGGAAAATGTGCTACTCTACACACACAGTAACCCGACTCTATCAAACCACAGGAGCCTGGACCTGTGAGGCGGTAACGCTCCCAGCCACAGCGCCATGCCGCCCTGCAAAAACTAATGTTCAATGCTACAATTTTTGGGGTTTTGGTTTGAATGAGCCAGAGAGCCAGAGACTGTGCGTACAGTTTAAACGCTATTATATATTTTTTTCCCCTAAATGTTTCACCTTTGTGAAAGTTGTCAATTCAGCAATAAAATGTTTGTTGCATGTAAATGAAGGACCGTTTCCAGGGACAAATACAGCTGAAAATATTCGTTCACCATATATAGGAGGGAAGAAAAAAAACCCCCTTTGGATTTAATGCACCTCTGTTAAACATGTCTGGATCCAAGACTTCAGGCAGGCACAGACAGATCTAGATCCCACTTTTGTTAAGGAATTTAGCACAGTCCCTGTACATATTCTATGCAAATTACTGTAATCACAACAAATGTTACATAGCAAGTACCTGGAGAGCCAACCGAGACATCAGCAGATAGATGCCATTTAAGCAGATTTGCATAACTTTTGCCTACTCCAACAAATATTTTCCATGGGGTATTTCTCAAGGTTTTCTGACTTGATAGGAAAATGTACAATATCTTTTGGGAATCCTACAATTTACTCTTTTCAACTCAATTACTGGGTGATTATGCCTATGGACACCGGGACTTTAAAGCATTAGACAACCTGAGGGTGCCAATGACTGATATACATGGTGTTTGCACTATAATCTAATCCTCCATTCGCAGCAGCTTTAGGGAGTTGTCTTGGCAAACCTCTTGTTAGTTGTCCTAGCAGAGAATACAATTTCACTCAAATTGGCATGTTTTGATTTCCCAGTAGTCCCATAGCGTGTATGCCGTGCCTCAGCGTCGAAGTTCTGCTTTACTTCAATTACTGCAATTTGTCATTCAAATGGCCCTTGCTGCAAGAAATGACTTCAGATTTTGTCAGAAATCAAAATGAAAGGAAATAATCAAAGAAATCTATTTTACAAGCCAGGTCATAAAATTGTGTTGTAAATGCAAAAGAAAGATTTTTTTTTTTTTAAACTCGGGTGCCGATCGTCCAATCGGCAGAAGAAAGCCGATTTAAAAGTTTCTGCCATCTGTTTAATATCGAGTGAAGGTGCAAGCAAAGCTGGAGACCAAGTTGGGAGTTAAACAGACTTAACAATGCATGAAGCCACAGTTTTGCCTCCAGAATAACAAGATGAAAGAAACATTGTTATTAAAATCATACCTTTTGGAGACTTAGCAGATTCAGGTGTATTATTAAATTAAGCCTTCTATTATTCCTGACACGTGGGTACGTGACTCTCGGTGAAGATAAAGAGGACACGCCAGGTTTCTCTCCAGAGGAATTTCGCAGAGCGACTTCCTGCCTGCCTGCCATTTACTTTTACATTTGCCGCAGGCGCTGCATTGAGAAACAATAGAACGACGTCGTGTTTCACACTGAATCGCTTCACACTGAACACAGCTGGTGTTCTGTACCTTCAAGCTTAGAGTTCTAGTATATAAGCGGTGAAGCTTAGGGTGAAAAGGTTACAAACAACCGAGAAGCTAAACATTTAGAGATTTAAACAGCATCACGGGTTTCTTTTGCCAGTCTTTTAAAAAAAAAAGATTTCCATATGCAATAGCATTAGCAAAAGTATAATAATAAACTTCGCTTATTCCCTGCTTTCTCTGTAAAGTATTCATTTGTGTACTGTATCATACAGATAAGCAAGGATGATGCAAATGGCTCGTTTGTAGCAAAGGAGTGTATCCTTTTTCTGAATATTTACCTCCATCTTTCCTTCTAATCCAATTAATATTTCAACACTGAATCTAAAAAAACATGCACGTAACCATTCAACAATGTCTTAACCCTCAAATCTCAGGCAACAGTATCTACGTTTTAAGGTTCCCCTGCTGACAATGACTGCGTTTTCGTCTTAAAAGAGTAACACGCTCGTCTGGTTTTATTTTTTACCCTAGAATTATCAAAAACACAAAATCTGGTTAACTATCATCCACGCTAACGGCGTCACGAAGACCTTAACGGCGTCCTGACGATTTACAGTTTCGCAATATGAAAGAAAAAAAGAATGAAATAACCCACTTTTTTCCCCCATCATCTTCAGGAAAACTTCCTGTTCTGAGTTCTGGAATATTCCACATATTTCATAAGGTTGAATTTTTTCAGCTGAATGAATGTTGTGAAACTAAAATGCACACTTTTTTTTTATAACCTATAAAGGGATGTCATGGAAAAGGATGCTTCAAGCATGAGATTTTAATTGGATACATGCATCAATACACAATACAATTTGTGAAGTATTTTAATGATTATATTTCAAGGTAAAGTGTAGTTACAGTGGGCTGGGAAAATATGAAAAAGTGCTATATACACCGATCAGCTGTAACATTAAAACCACTGACAGGTGAAGTGAATAACATTTGATTATCTCATTACAGTGGCACCTTTCAAGGGGTGGGATACATTAGGCAGCAAGTTATCAGTCGTTTCCCCAAGTTGATGTGTTGGAAGCAGGAAATATAGGCACCTATAAGCATCTGAGTGACTTTGACAAGGGTCAAATTGTGATGGCTAAACAACTGGGTCAGAGCATCTCCAAAACAGAAAGTCTTGTGGGGTGTTCCCAGTATGCAGTGGTTAGTACCTATCAAAAGTGGTCCAAAGAATGACAACCGATGAACCAGTGACAGTGTCATGGGCGCCCAATGCTCACTGATGTGTGAGGGGAGTGAAGAATAGCCTGTCTGGTCCGATACCACAGAAGAGCTACGGTAGCACAGATTGCTAAAAAAGTTAATGCTAGTTATGATAGGAAAGTGTCAGAACACACAGTGCATCAGAGCTTGCTGTGTATGGTGCTGTGTAGCTGCAGACTTAGTCAGAGTGCCCATGCTGACCCCTGTATAGCACCGAAAGCACCTACAATGGGCATATGAACATCAGAACTGGACCATGGAGCAATGGAAAAAGGTTGCTGAATCACATTTGGATGCCTGGGTGTGTGTGCATTGATAACCTGGGGAAAAGATGACACCAGGATGCATTATGTGAAGAAGGCAAGATGGCAGCAATGGTGTGATGCTCTGGGCGATGTTCTGCTGGGAAACTTTGGGTCCTTGCATTCATGTAACACCTGCCTAAATATTGTTGCAGACCGAGTACACCCCTTAATGGCAATGTGTGAGTGGCCTCATTCAGCATTTACATTTATGGCATTTGGCAGACACCCTTATCCAGAGTGACTTACATTTATCTCATTTAAACACCTAAGCAGTTGAGGGTTAAGGGCCTTGCTCAAGGGCCCAACAGTGGCAGCTTGGTGGTGCTGGGGTTTGAACCCCCAACCTTCTAGTCAGTAACCCAACACCTTAACCACTGAGCCACCCCTGCCCCATTTTAATTCAGCACCCATACCACACTGCCAAAATTGATCAGGAATAGTTTGAGGAACATGAAAGTGTTCAAGGTATTAACCTGGCCTCCACATTCCCAGATCTCAGTCTGACTGAGCATTAGTGGGATGTGCTGGACAAACAAGTCAGATCCATGAAGGCCCCGGTTCATAACTTACAGGACTTAAAGTATCTGCTGATAATGTCTTGGTGCCAGATATTACAGAGGACCTTCAGAGGTCTTTTGGAGTCCATGTCTCGATGACTTAGAGCTATTTTGGTGGCACAAGCGGGACCAACACAATATTAGGCAGGTGGTTTTAATGTTATGGCTGATCGGTATAGATTTTAATAACATTAAGTGCCTTTTAGCTTTACCTTATGTGCATATTTGTAAATGTAACATCACACAAATGGCCCCTCAATCATGCAACTTGTGCACCGTATCTGGAAATATAGCCTACAATTAATGGTACTACTATTTTAATATGAGTTTGTCACACAATCATACCCATTTGCTGTCACAACACTGTCATAAGCAACTGCTAGTACAACATTCAGAACCAAGTGTGTCAGAAGAGTTTATAATTCAAAAAAACATTGCTGTACATACTCAAAATCAATTAAATAAAGGCCTATTCATGTCTTTAAAATCCACTTTCTCTCCTGAATGTTGTTGAGTCTGAAATTGTTTTTTGAAAATGAACCACATTTAGGTCTATCTCACAGGCAGATGATGGCTGTCAAATGAATCAGATCAAGTAAAATTGAATCACAGTTGAGCACATAGAAGAAAACAAAGGCCTGTCAGCTAAATACATGAGGCTGATAAATTGTGAGGCCATTTTGATCGACAGACCTACAACATATTGTACATTTCAGATAATAAATACTTTGCATCCCTTCCTGTGATGGACGGCGAGATCATTTCAATGAGAATTATGTGAAGTTTCTTTAGGAGTTGACGTGCACCCGCGATGGAAGTTGGCACCGTAAATGGTTGTGTTGCTGTCAAAAGTGAGCCGCGCTCGGAGATGGGATGTGTGCGTTATTCATCAGAGCAACAACGGTACTGTGAAGAATGGAGATGTGACAAAATCGCTCCTTTATCGAATAATGGTGGCTGACACAGGGCCTAATGGATGCAGTGTTTTTAATCTTGGCTCTGTGATGGACTCCGCTGGCAGGCCTACAGGTGTGCTGTGACAGCCCGTCTCTTCTCTTACTCATCACTTACACACAGTAGACAGGATTTCATCCTTCTTCTCCAAAGCACTGGCACTTCTGATTTAGAAAAGCACCAAGAGGGCTTAGTATTCTATGACCCTGAGCACTGGGTTCAGTGACCTTCTTAATCTTGTACAAAACGCTTTCAATTTTGGGCGGAAGGTGCCGTGTTTCTGTACAGCTCAAGTACCTAAAACTTCTTGTGTAGCGTATATTATACAGTATCAACAAGCCAACATTCCATACTGGTGCTGTCCACCTACACAGTGAGTCATCGAAAGATTCTGATATTTTCAAACTTCAGGCAAAACAAATACCTCACACCAACCCCACGCAAGTTGTTCTATCGGTATCATTCGGCACTATTAACTCGTCTTGATACTGTGAGTAGGATGGGATACCCTTGGGTTGCAAGAACGCTTCAGTACTTTTCATATCCTATGTGAAATGCTCTTTTATATGTGTGGTGGCCTGGGAAAACAATTCATGTGGTCAAAAACGAACAGTTTCTATATATAGATGTATTTCTGAAAACTACATGCACTCTTGAAAAGAGATACAGTAAGTTCCCTTTTGTATGGATTCTTATCCATTATGGATCCATATTAGTATCTGTTCCATTAAAAGTTAATAGGAAAATGGGGAAATATGAAAAATATGATCATAAAAAACTTTAATAATCTGTCATCTGTACTGTCTGTAAGTTCTCTGTTTTGATGATGATGTGAAGCTGAAGGAGGACTGGTACCTGATTACAAACTACGTGATTAGCCTTATATCTACAGGGGTTAGACAATGAAACTGAAACGCCTGTCATTTTAGTGTGGGAGGTTTCATGGCTAAATTGGACCAGCCTGGTGGCCAATCTTCATTAATTGCACATTGC
>JAOUQY010000031.1:5027278-5041846 GCA_028566355.1 Doras micropoeus
AGAGCCGGTGCCTAGCCGGCCACATAGGGCGC
This sequence comes from Doras micropoeus, assembly GCA_028566355.1. Classification (NCBI taxonomy): domain Eukaryota; kingdom Metazoa; phylum Chordata; class Actinopteri; order Siluriformes; family Doradidae; genus Doras; species Doras micropoeus. The sequence goes on from JAOUQY010000031.1 coordinate 5,027,311, forward strand.
AGGCAGGAACAACCCTAGACAGGGCGCCAATCCATCGTAGGGCAATACTATACTATACTATACTATACTATACTATACTATACTATACTTTTTTGTCTTGTTATTAGACATGCCATTATTTACTTTTCTAACTTCTTTTATTTTTATTTTTCTATTAAACTGTCCACTAGACGTTCATTTTCACTATAAACCACTCAAGACGCAGACTTTCACATTTACCTGTATTTGAAGCGAAAATAAAGAAATAAAGAGAATAACAAACAAACATAAGAATGCTTTCCAGCGTCATGAGAGGGCTGTTTGCTTTTCTTCTTCTCTCTTTTTTTTTTTTAACACCCAAAAACCTCAACACTTTTCTCTCCAGGGGAAATGGCCACACTTCTCTGGGCTCTGCCTATGAACAAACATCTGCTGTGGGAGCGAGGCGAGGTCCCTTGACAATGCTTCTTTAACAGATCCACCCTTCTTTCATGCGATTTAATCGTGTGTTAAATGGAAAGAGCCGTAAAACACTCCAAAAATGAACCCAAAGTCCAATAACAAATTTGCAGATTTTTAATGAAGGGTTCTCCTCACTCCTCCTTCTTTCGTGCTGGTGCGTATCGTTCTCTGATTTCTTCTCAGCACCTCTGTATTCCTCTGTTAATTCACTTTCTAAACACCTGCTTTTGTCCCGTTGATAATTATAACCGGTGCGTTTCCTTTCCTTTCTTTTTTTTTTTTTTAATCTGCTCTAATAGCGCTCAAGCTGAGGCGCTTTGCAGCTAATAATTACAGAAGCTGGCCTGGGGTTTGGCTCATCTCTGCTCGTGGCTCTGTGCTGCGGTCCTGATCACAGCTCCACAGCGCTAACATCTCAACTGGGAGAACTCAACATCATGTCCCTGACTCTCAAAGCCTCGCTACAGCTGTCTCTCAGAATTCCAACCTCCACTGAAATGCAATATTCATCCCTATTTAGGGACATTTATTTTGAAGATCTTACTACAAACTTGACCTTAAAAGAGAAGAATTAATAAGATGGCAATATATCAGGAAAAATAAACTGGTCCTTAAAGCCCTGAAGGAAGAGCAAACAAATCGCTGGCACAGATCTCACCTCTGGGATTTTTCTCTCCCTCTCTCCCCTGCTCTCTCCTCTTCCTCTTTTCCAGCAGTTAACGCTTGCACTGCATCATTAGTGAAGCTGCTGTTTCTTCTCAGATCAAATGCTGTTTTTTTTTTTTTCCTCTCCAGAATCACTAGAAAATCTGTTCGTTTTGAAACCCTGAGGGTTCGCCCAAAGGCTTTAAAAGCATAAGCACGTCAATCCGTGCATGTCTAAAGCACTCTCGCAGGCTGCATATTAAAAATAATCAAATAAATAAATACAGTGAGCGTTTAAACAGTAAATAGTCTAAAGCTGTGGTGTTTGAAGAGCAGGGGAATGCTGATGCGGGTGATGCTACGCCTCAGACGGAGGCGTCAAGGGGGATAGGAAGCTCTGCGCTCTGAAGCCGGAGAGAGTAAGTAAAAAAAAGTCGAAAGTAGGTGTTTGAAAAGTGAGCGAAACACTTCTTCGAAGACTTCCAGATCTGAAAAAAATATTTTTTATATAAAGTATTGCCAAAGAGGATGGATTTGGGGATTTAAATGTCTCCTTATTCTTTTTTTTGTTTGTTTTTAAAGGGACTGCTGTACTCTCTCCAAATCAATCCAGGGGTGCCATTACTTTTTTTTGGCTTCAATAAGAGATAACATGAAGCATGAGCATAGATGAAACAATAAGGATAGTGAGAAAATGAATGGATATGAAACAGCAAGATGAAAAAGTGTCTGACCATATGTGTGTGTGTGTGTGTGTGTGTGTGTGTATATATATAAGTGTAAGTGTAAGTGTAAGAAAAGTAACAGTGCTTGTTCTCCAACTCGGTCCTGTCCTCTTAGTGTCCTCTCCTAGCGCCCCAGAGTCACGCATCACTCATCTTGTCACATTGAACTCCAGATGCTCCTACCCAGGAGAACCATCCAGGCCCTCTCATCCCTCTTCATTCCCTCCAACAATTTAGTAATGAAATATTGATTTTTAGTTAGATTCATATTGATGCTATTAGCTTTGCATTGATAAATCACCCGTCGGTGGCGGAGCAAGTGTTTGCCATGCCGAGAGCTTGCGAGATTACAGTCAAGTCATTGATGTGTTAATTTGATGGATATCTTTGATTTCTGTGTCTTTTTTTTTTTTTTTTTTTTTTTTTGCTTTACTTCATCCTCCCACCTCTTTTCTGCAAACTGTGTTTCATAACAATGCTTTAGCAGAAATCACACTGAACTGAATTTATGGGACTCCATTTCTTTGGGAGTGCCATTAGCCTCCATCTGTCTGTTTTTTTTTCTCTCTTCCTCTCTTCTTTGGCTCATTCCCTCTCTTTCTTTATCTCTCTATTTTTACACCTAGGTGATATTATATTCTTCACGTCTTATCACCCACTCAGTAACACACTGTCAGCCTGCTAACATCCCAATTAGTGTCTTTAGAGAGAAGCACAGTACAAACAAAAATCGCTCCCAATCTGCTTATGGAAGGCCAGTCAATAAGCAGTGCAGACAGTATTGACCCATGGATCTTACTTAACAAGAGAGTTCAGTTACAGTTGAATTTAATGAATATGAATGACTGGGTGTAATTTTTGCCCACGTCTATGTTAAATCACACTTAATTCGGGTCATCGATAGATTGTGAAGGAAATGATAGGACTTTCAGCTAACCACCTCCCCTTCTCTGTTCTCTCTTTTCTCTTTTTGCCTTTTATGGCCCACATTTAAGAAATGTTATGTTTGCTGCATCATTGCAGTAGTGACATTTTGATTAAATTAATTAGAAATTATTACGCCGCTATTTAAAAAGTGCCCTCTTATTACATGCAATTAGGAACAGCTCAGAGGGTTTAAAAAAAAAAATGACAAGGTTTCCTTGCTCGTCCTCTGCCCCCCCAACCCCACATAGGCAAGCTCAAGTTCGCAGTCTTTAAGGCACCAATTTTATATAATCGATCCGCATCCAAAATGTCTCAGCGTCTGGCATTTTCAAAGTCTTCGCGTCTGTCCCAAACTCAGAAAGACAAATAAAACCAGAGGACCTCGTTACGTGGCACCACGGTCCATGGCTAAAGATGTTATCCTGATTCACTGGCCAACAACATGGCGTCGGTTCAATAAAGAACAAGGTTACAAAGTGGTAGCATCTGGCAAGCGTTCATGGTGATTCCACAATTGCGGTGCCATTTTGCCCTTGTAACTTTTCCTTTTTCTGCATCTTAAGCAACAATATATCAGTTTTTACATTTCACATTTCACGCAATGGCTGCGTTCTGAAATCCTGTTGAAAGTAACTGGGTTGAGGTTTTATTTTCCATTGAATTAACAAATATGGTAAATGTGGTTAACTACCATCCATTGCTTACTTAATACTAGTTAATGCCATATGTGATTAATTATTATGATTTACTTTTATTTAAATGTTTATTATTTCATTATTCTTTTATTATTATTCCATTTTTTTTACTATTATTTAATTCAGGAAATTTGGATGACGCAATTTTCTGTTTGACATGAGCCTTACGGGAATATTCCAAATATTTTATATGGGTGAATGTGCTGAGGTGTGACTGTTGTGGAACTAAAATGTACAATACGATATTAATAACCTATAGTAGATGACGGTTAAAGTATTTCAGTGATTATATTTCAAGGTAAAATGTAGCTATAGTGGAATCAAGCATGGCTGAGGACCATTTTGTCCATTATTCATCTGACCACAGATGAACACTGTCTTTCCACTGTCTTTCGGTCCATCTCAGATGACTTTAGATAGCATGACGGTTTCATACGAACCGCTTGAGGGCTCGACGGTCACGCACATTCAGCAGCGGTGTACACACACACACACACACCGAGATTTCCCCTGACTCCCTGAATCTTTTCACGAGATCATGAACTTTTAGGTCTTTCATTTTGTCCATTATTTCCAAAAACAAGATGTTTCTTATATACTCAATCTTGATGACCTCCCCTGTTACCTGTTAAACTGTTAATTGTGCAACCTTAATGTATGACTTGTATAACCTTTTCATATTTATTTGAGCGTATGAAAACAAGTTAAAACAAACATCCCCGAAGGACCACTGAATGTAATATTTTCAATTAATATTTACATTTACATACACAGTGGCAGTGAATAAATTGGGTGGAAGTGCATTCAGGTCTGTTCAGGCTGAGCTGTGGCACTACAATGTGACCAAAATGTGAATTGATATAATGGTTGGCGTAATGGTGGTAATAATAATAATAATATTAATAATAATAATAATAATAATAATAATAATAATAGAATACAGTTTCACACCAAAAAAAAGCATTATTTTGCATAATGAATCTCACCCTATCTTATGAAATCCAGTATGCCATCTCATGTAGTATCTCTTTCCCATGGCTGCCTTAGTTTGGCACCTAAGAGATCTCTACATGCATTTTTGTATTTCTCTAATGTCTGTTTTTTTATTTCATTTCTGGATGTATGTATAAAGACTGTGCTCACCCAAGACTCTTTATTTACTCTGTACTCATCCTGAACATCCAATCAGTACTGTTCATCTTTTCTCCTTTTCACCTGCTTACTGTAATCATTTATTATTTCCCTACCCAGTGTCACATAGAAAAGAAATGCGTTTCTTTTAGAGTCCGGTTCCCCTCACGGTTTCTTCTTCCTCGTGTCTTGTCGAGGAGTTTTTCCTTGCCACTGTGACCTCTGGTTGTTCATTAGGGATCTAATGTAGACATCCAGATTTCTCGAAAACTGCTTTCTGGTGTTTTTAAAATTGCTTTACAAATAAAATTCGGCTGACAGCTGAATTGAAAATGATGCAACTCGAATTGTAAGCCTCACAATCGTTCCCAGAGTGCGCACCAGCCTGAACTCCTAAATTGGTATGTGTGATGTAGATCGAACGCTTATATGTAATAGATGCTTAATTCCCATTCACAGTATCCAAATGGGAGTTCATATTTCCTGCAACAGAGCCCACAAACTCCACAGATCTTTATTATTTGATAGTCAGGACAGTGGGTGTCTACAACAACCTCATAAAAGACTTGAAGATATGTTACCATGAATATATATATATATATATGTGTGTGTGTGTGTGTGTGTGTGTGTGTGTGTGTAGTGACGCAGTAGTGTCAGGGTAAAAAGCTCTCTCCCTGGGATAAGACGGAGTGGCTCGCCTTGCTGTTGTGTTGATATCAGACACAGGCTCTTCATCAGAAGAGTAATAGACCCGTGAAGCTAACCAGGAGGCCCAAGGCTGTTTGTTAGCGCCTAACAAGGTGAGTTGGCTTCTACTGAACAGCACACCAGCACCGCAAGATTTATTATGGATGCCTGTGTCTGGCGGCCAAGTACTTCTCAGTACAGACGGCCTGAGTGTTATTAGAAAGTTTGGACCTTTATTATCTCAATATTTTTATGAAACTTCACAGAGACGGTAGATCTGCATGAATAGATGACGGATGCATGTGAGGATGGATGACGTTCTTCCTCTATATGGTGATCAGTAGATGAAGAATAGCTTGGTAGGAAAGGGCTTGCTGAAATCTCACTTTTAAGGCCAAGGAGATGGACATTAAGGATATTGATGTTCAAATATATAGAGCTACATATAAAATAGAAAGGCCCAAGTATGCAAATGGTTAAGCTTAGCACAGAATGAAGTGAGATATTTTTCATAGAGCAACTCAGCTTAATCTTCTTCCAGTTATAGTTCTGTATAGTCTTGGGCTCCGATCCCACGTTCAATACAGTAAGATGGTGTCATCCAGCGGTCAGGCTCAGAAAAGGAGGGGGGAGTGTTTTGGAAGGGCTTTCAGCAGCACTAATCGTCTTGCTCACTGTCAATCGCATGTCAATATTAGCAGCCTGGCCCTCATCCGTCAAAGCAGTCACTGATGGCTCCCTTGTTAGCGCTGATCACCTGCCCTCAACCGCAGCAGCCGTGGCATCATCCATCACTCACCCCGCACCCATTCTTCTACTGCTAGCGGCTAATAGCTGCTGCTCAATTGTCTCCTTTACCCTGAGTGCTACAAAGTTAGCTGAGCAGCAGGACGATGGCGGGGGGGAAATCGAGGGGAGAAGCTCAAACATTTCAAGCATGCTGCACTGAAGTAATGAGCCATGGCAGCCAGAATATACCTGTGCTTGCTTTGATAAAGGTGAGCTGACATGTTAAGTCCAGATTAGCGCTTTCTGTGCCCTGACACATGTCCATCTATCACCAGGGAGGAGAGGAAAATGTTAGGAGAACCTTAAGCAAGCCTAAAGGGAGGGCAGACGGAAGTGTGAAAACAGGAGCTAGTACTTTATAGTCATCATTAGGCCTCCAAATAGGACGTCGATGGCCAGAAGGCTTCTGATCTCAGCTTCAGCTATAACAATCCCCTGAATTAGTGAAATATGATATGTGTCTGTAGGGTATTCATCCTGCGTGTCCATTTGTATTCATCTTCCTTTCATTACTCCATTTTCTTTTATCTCACCAATAAAAAGAACAGGTAAACAGATATTTGAGAACAATAGCTGGTTCGGTGTTGTACTTGTGCAGTATAAATTGTCTTTGGTGGTTGTGTTGCTGGACCGCTGCATCCGCAGGATGATTAATTCAAACTTAACAGCAGAGTAGACACTAATATTCATCACGCTGCCCGCATAGCACAGGAACGCCAACCTAGACACTCTAATTCGTCCATGCACGCTAGCCTGTGTTATAATACAGCTGGCAAACAAATAAAGTGAGGTAGGAAAGTGGGGGGGGAGAAAGTGGGAAAGAAATAGCAAAAAGTAGTTGTAGTTAATTCTGAGATAACAACCACATCTAGGTAACATGCTAATATTTATGTTCTAGCTCCTAATTAGCATAAATGGTAGCATGCAATTTTGAGTGCATTCTGTCCCAGAGGCCAGTATTACGTATTATGTTTTATTACATTGTTCTCTATTGTGTTATTCAGACATTCAGTCAAAAACAAATCCTCGTTGCTGAACAGGGGGAGCATTGCTAGCATCTGTTTTCCCTGTGAAATTAGCGCTTTATGCAGTATCCTATGATTAAGCACGGCTCTATAACAGAAAAATAAGACTTTAACACAGAGATTTATGTGTTGCTATAGAAATGCGTTCTAGCCCTGCGATCCGTTTTCTCAGGACAGACAGAACTATTTTGTTCCATTGTGCAGCATTGTTGTTTGTTTCCTGTTCAAACAAAAGAGACAGCTTATGCTTTAAATGATCTATTCACTGCGACTTCCATGTTCTCATATGTTAATGCACAAAGCCAAATCCACACAAAAATGGCTAAAGAAATATGCGCCTACTGAATGCCAATTTTTTTTTTTTTTTGTCCCTCCTTGTCACCAGGGAGCAAGAGTTTTACAAGCACGCCAACATGCCAGCCCTGGGCATGATTACGAGCAAAAATGCTGACTTCATTTTCACGTTCCTTTTCTCTCAATAGCCAGAAGATCTCATCAGCAGTGTTTCTCTTCAGCATCTGTTATGGATATGATGGCCACCTGTCCCATGTTCCCTGGAGATAGGGGAGACGGGACAGACAATTTACACATGTAAAATGCCAAAATATGGTGTTCTCACCAAAGTCCTCCTCCTGTTGTTCACAAGAGAGCCACACACCTTTACGCTGAAGGTGGGGTTTTGTTCTTATGGGGTGATTTATCTATCTATCTATCTATCTATCTATCTATCTATCTATCTATCTATCTGTCTATCTGTCTATCTATCTATCTATTTTCCATTGCTTGAATACGGATATATCCAGAAAAATAATCAAACTATTCAAATATATACTTGTAGGCTCATTCATCAAATGCATACAATACTCAGTTTTGTTTTTACTGGAGCTCTAAAGCTTTTTACACTGGAAAATTCAAGCAACAGAACACATATAACGTCCATGGTGACATTATTTCTATATATACACATACTTTCATGTTTTTACTTTATTGACATTTTGGTTAAACCTTTTTAATCTTAGTGACCTGTCCAAATATGGTTGGCTGTGATTTTAACCACTTCAAGAGGAAGAAAATATCCATTTATACGATCGTATTTATATGCTTCATAGAGCCCAAGCAAAGTTTTTTTACAGGAAATGTTCTTCACCAGCAACAGAAACGACTTCCTTGCAGATTTTGACATATCATATATCATAAAAAAAAAAAAAAAAAAAAAAGAATAGCAGATTGTAGGTGTGTTTGAACCCTGGCTATTTTTAATGCATGCCCCGGATGTGGTTAAACAGATCTGTAAAATGTCTGGGTTTGTGTAAAATGTTCCCTCGAGCGCGGGAGAAAGAAATCAATGCCCCGCTCTGTTAAATCTCTCCCTTCTGTATTCTCTGTTTGGTGATTTGTTTTAATGTTGACAGTCTTGACAAGCTCAAGAAGGTGAAAATGCCAGATGATGTAGAATACAGTGGGCATGCTTCAAATCCACTTTCGTATATTCTTCTCACCTGGAGGATGTGAGAATATTATTTGTTTGACGCCTATGGATATTTTCATCCGCTGGCGTTAAAATCATCAGCTAATGGCCCGGCGCGACGCAATCCTGTACTCGGTCATTCACAAAAAAACGCACAAACGAATACATTATTGAAAGAAGAACAGTCGTTTAATGCGTCCTGCCTAAAGAAATCAATCCTAATGGGCCTGAACGTGATTACAGGCTTTAACGTTGTACTTCGTATGTTTTCCTATTGTAGCTAATGAACAGTATTTTGAATACGCCACATTATTCCAAAATTCATTTCAAATCATTTGAATGGAACTAGGTATTATTGGAGACTACTTTACAGCTATGCACTTGCTCATTTTTGTGCAGTTGTCACACAGCGTATACGGTGTCACTCTGCAAAAAAAAATAGCGGCTATTTAACTCGCAGAAATAGTTACAGCGTGACAACTAAACATAGGTGTTCTCCTTTAAGCTAAATGTGAGGCTTTCGAGGAGTTTAAGTACCTGTTGATATGCACAAAAGAAGGACGAGTTAATAGATACTGTTATGTGTAGGGGGGAAGCACGGCATGTTGGCGTTCGGCGAGGCAGATTGCTGTCGGGCTCACCGTAAGGCGGCAATAAAGAGTTAATGACATGCTGTGCCTGCCTCACGCCTCCTCTGCCTCGGCTCCCTATTGTAAAGGCCCGCGCAACACAAAGCCACCAAGAGGGATAAGCAGACAGAGACGACGGGGCTGCCAATGAGCAGGAAATGAAACAAAGAGACGGGGGATGGCCTGATAGCAGTGATTATTACCCAAAATATAATATAAAGATGACAGAGAGCATGAGAGGGAGGAGGACAACCATGCCACCCACTTAGCCCCTTATAATGAAAATGAGGAAGGTGCAAATACAAGCAGGAGGAGACAAGCCATTTACATGACAGTGTATATGTGTGCTGAACATCTAAATGTACCATTGAACTCCGAGCCAAAACGGATAGGCCCAGAGTATGTGTGTGTGTGTGTGTGTGTGTGTGTGTGTGTGTGTGTTTTTTGGGTTTTTTTTTTCATTCTCTGGATCCATGCCAGTGAGCCAGTCTTTAGACACAGCTTTTAAAAAGTCAGTTAGTCTGGCTGTAAAGTGTATACAAGCTCTCTGCACTCCCATAACAACGGATGCCAATGGATCTGGAAGATCAATGTGCTTTCCTTTCATGAGCATATTTTTTAAATTAACTGACCGATACCGTTAACGTCTCGGCGACACGCGAAACAAGGCCACAACCCACCGACAGCGAGTTAAACCCCCAGCTTATGGAGATATTACCATGTATTAGCAGCTCTCATTCTCCCAAACAAATGAAATCCTCAGCAAGTTGACTTTTAATCAATACTTTTCAATTGCAAGCAGCTGAAGTTTTGGGTCGAGATGAAACAACGTCCCGGTCATTGGGGCTGCTGAATAAATCGTAGGGTCGTGCCCTCTATATGGCTGATTGTAATGTCATTGCGAGAGAATATTGCAGCCGTGGACTCGTGCTGTATTAAAGGACAACATTACAATATTTTTCCAAGGTGTAGAAGTAGTAGATTAAAAAGGATCAGAGTGTTATTTTGATTGAAAAAAAAAAAGTTTGTAATAAGTCATAAAATACTTCAAGGCATGCTATTAGAAGAAAATAATCAAGAGGCACTATGGTGTTACTGTTACTACCTAAAGTTGGTGATAGATAGATAGATAGATAGATAGATAGATAGATAGATAGATAGATACATAGATACATAGATACATAGATACTTTTTTATCACCTGGGCCAAATGTATAAACTGTATGTATTTAAAAAGAGAGGTAATGGCAACAACAAATAGAAATATAGAACTAAATATGGAATTAAAAAAAGATATAAAATGCAAATAGAGGTGTAAAATAAAATAGAATATAGAAATATATTAAGAACAAAGAGACTAGATATACATATAAGAAAAAAGAACATGCTTTCTGTGTTTTATTCTTCGTATACAACAGCAATTTGCCAATAATCCCAATTCTTTATTAATTAAAGAACGACACATCGTAGTTTTAGAGTTATATTTAATGATGTGGATAAATGATGTTCCATAAATTTGTTCCCGTTATCCTTTAAGGTATAACAGCTATAAACTGTTATATTACTTATAAGCACAGAGTCGTCTATTGTAAACAGTCTCCCAGTGTGGGAAAAAAAATATTGACTGGTACAGAGCACAGCTTGCTCTTCTTATGTCCTTACAGAAACTCCTAACCTATTAACGATTACACATTTTTATAAAATGTATACAAAATCTCTTTATTATTAGCTTTAGAGACCCTGTGAACGATTTGTTACTAGCTGAACGATAACCTCCAGTATTGGAAGGGGCACATGAATAAAAACCTTGCAGTCAGCACAACTGTTCGAGTAGCTGTAGAAAATTACTCAACATCTTCCGGCCAATCGGGTTCAAGAATTCCACGGCTGATATTAAACCCGGCGATCTCAAACACCGTGATCGATCTTAGCGATCTTAATCTTAGTAATCTAAATCTTAGCAATGTTTTCGAAAGACCAGATCTCTCTTTAACATCAGCCTTACTTCACGTAAGCCGCTCAAGCTCCATCTAAGCGCAGACGTCCTTTCGGTACGGCGTGAGACGAAGCAGCCCTCTCCCCTCCGTCTGACCCTCATGGCCACGGTGTTCTATTATGTTTTAATATGATAGGCAGATTCTATTTCCTGTCCATCAATCAGCCACTTAAAATGTGCTGTAGCAGAGATTATGACGAGCAAATTGCACATATGAGGGATCTCAGCCTCCGAATGGCTATGGGAGCCGTTAAGAGTATAATTAACCTTGTGTTAAGTGGCATTTGTTAATGATTAATGCACAGTATTAAAAAGGTAGATTATTTCCAACAATGAATATCTGGAACACACTCAGCTTAAAGGGATGTTTCAACATCGACACACCTCCTTATTTCTACACGAATTGATATTAGCACCATTATCCTTCTGTGCATGCGGTGTGATGGTAGAGTGAGAGGCATTTTTTTAGAGCATCAATGAATTATCTGGAACAACAAGAAGTAGAACGATTGTTCATTCGTACCTCGAATACCGTAGCATTCGGTTGCATTTAATAAATTCATGAAAAAAAAAGAAAAGCAATCAGTGAAATGGAGAGTAGGTTACAGTGCACTGTTAGGTTATATTATATGGTGATTTTGTATTTTAACCTATTTTTATCTGGGGATTTATTACCAGTTTTTCTTCGTATTAAATTGCCTTTAAGAATCTTTTAAAGGTATTATATCTAGTGCCTTCGTGAGTATCTAATTCCTTTTCTTTGGAATGTTTTTTTAAAAAAATGGTAGAGATTGCTAGCCCAATGCAATGGGTTTTAAAGATAAAGCACACGCAAAATAAAAAAAATAATAATAAAAATAATCTATGAAATTATTATAAATAATCAAATAAATTCCCTAAATATAAACCATGTTAAATGGAATTAATTCATTCATTTTCATTGAATGTTATCAAATTATTAATGTCAAAAAGCTCAACTCATTTAACTTGGCGCTGTTTGCTCGTTTTTTTTGTTGTTGTTGTTTTCTGTTTGCTCATTTTCTGTTCATATTTGTCTTGTTGGAGAAATAATGTACTAATTCATGCTGGATTGGTGGCCAGGGTTCGCTGGCAATTTATCCGGTTACTTTTGATTACTTTCCAGATTTAATGCATTTCCTAAACATATTTAAATTGCATTTAAAAAAAAAAAAAGGAGGGGGGAGGGGGGGGGGTATGTTTAGTCGAAAATCCATTACATGTGTAAAAGTTAAATGTCCATGTTTCTCTGTCTCTGTGTAGTCAATGAATTCTTGATATCACTAAATCAATAAAGGATCAATAAAACCAAATAAGACAGAAGCTCACGTGTTGAGTAATAGAGGTAATGGAGTGTGAAATGTATCATGCATATTCTCCTTTATTGCTATCTAGTGAAAGAAAAGAAAGAAAGCCTTAATACTTTTAGGCACTTTTATCAAACCAGAACACGAGGAAAGGGAGGGGGTCTGTTGTCTGTGGAGGCGTTTGTGTCGAGCTGCCATGTCACGTCTACCTGACAGGAGGATGTAAGGATTCACCGTGATTCAGCTTCATAGCAAGCACAAATAAAAAGGGAGGCCCCGCTCCCTCTCTGTTCTTTTAGTTCTCTTTCTTCTGCTTTCGCTCGCTGTGTGTGTGTGTGTGTGTGCGTGAGTGAGGCCCTGGCCTCTCAGCTAGCCTTTCACAAAGCAAGACGCCTGTCATTCTAATCATCCTGCTGCCCGTCTTCTGTACCTCCGACTGGCTGAGTCACAGAGAAAGAGAGAACGAGACGCTGAAAGAAAGAGAAAGAGAGAGAGCCAGAGCGGAGTGCTCGCTGCCAAGGAACATATGCCTCTGTAACAGTCCTCACTTCCTGAGCCCTGAAGCAAACCGATGATGGCCTTCTCAGCCGTTCCTGGCTGGCAGGACAACCATGATCCGTGTCTGTTAAACTCGAGTCTGACTGATACTGTCAGGAAGCCTTTTCCTTATTCACTGTATCAGTCACATCACTAGCATGAAAATCAAGCCTACCAGAAATAGAGTTTTAGTGAAAGAAAGAGGGAAAGCTCATGAAAAAAAAAGCTACATGCTACACAACAGTTTATTACCATAAACAGTGACCTTGATAAGCAAATCCAAGAGATGTGATTTGTATTTTTGGTGCAAGGACGGTTTAAAATGTTGGATTTCACATTTCCTCCTTTTTTTTTGTGAAACTTGCTTTTAATGTGCTGAATGTTGACCTAACTGTAGAAGTTTCTAGAGGCTTCCTCTCTATATTCACAGGGTCTCTGCTTGCTATGGTGTGCCATCTGCTGGTCTTCTGGGTAACAAACTTTGAGACTCATTGAGAATACACTCCTGATTATGCCTTTGTCTAATACCATAATACCAGAATAATTACAGACGGTGGCATTTAAACGTCTATCTGCGATATTACAAGGCATTTCTAAGTATATTCATGAAAGAAAAAGAATGTTGATTCATTTTCTATAACAGCAGCTCTGACAACAGCTCCAGCTGCAGTTTAACTCAGGTTTACCTATATTACTGCGCATCTTCCAATACTTTATTGTTTCCATAGCAACAGTGTACACAGGGACTTGTATCGCGGATGCTCCGTTTACAAGCGTGTATATGTTAATACTGTATGGTGAAGTTTTTTTTATTTAAGTGAGATGTTTATTTAACATTTTTTGGAAAGACTCTCTGGTGTCGGAGCCTTGTAACGGGAGGCACTCGTTGCAATGCATCACTGTTTCTATAGCAACGGCTAATTCACAGCGGACGCTTTGCATAATCTAAGCCTAATAATAATGATTGAATTAAAACGGGTGTCGTTGTTTAACAGTGACAAAATCAGTAATGAAGTTTCTGTAAGGAGACATTTATTTAACATTTATGGAAGGAGTCGCCAGTGTTTGGAACACTTTGGAAGAGTCAGAAGTAAATCTGCAAGTCAGTTTTCCATCATGGGAAGACTTCAGTGTAGAGGACTGCATTCATTTGTTTTTTCTTTTGCTTGGTTAAAGGACAACATCTTTTTTTTGCCTTATTAACTTCGAGAAAGGGAAAGAAGAGGCTGGTGAGGTATCAAATGTTTAGCGCTGCTATAATGTAAGTGATAACAGGAATGATTTTGTTTCATGGTTGCTCATAAGGGCCTTGCTGAAGGGCCCAGCAGTAGTAGCTTGGCTGTAGTGGGATTTGAATTCACAACCTTCTGGTCATAAGGCCAACATCTTAACCACTAAGCTACACTGCCCCGTAACGTTCCACAATGATGGATGGATGGATGGATGGATGGATGTATGGATGGATGGATGGATGGAGGGATGGATGGATGGATGGATGGGTGGGTGGGTGGATGGGA
>JAOUQY010000031.1:5184865-5199140 GCA_028566355.1 Doras micropoeus
AAACCACTAAACTGAACATGAATTATTGGGCTACTGAAATTCTTAAATAGCACAGTGGATACAACAGATTAAAAAAACAAAGTGACATAGGTTACCTACTAAAAATATCAAGCTTGCTAGAAACTGGTAGCTACATCGCTAGACTACTGTTATAGCATTGCCTTATCCAACTTTACTTCCAGGTACAACTTATTGTACAAAGATAAGAGAAGTTCTGCTTTTCCATTCTAATTCATAATGATCAAAATAATGATCAGAGAAGACAGTGTAATATATAGCTTGATTAGTCAACTTTCTGGGGCAGTTTAAAGACTGATCTCTTCAACTGTAATAGCAAAGTCAGGTCATAATATTATTTCTCAGTTGAATGATAACATAGAACCACTGAGATTGTGGTGTAATATAATGCAACTCAATGGTAACTGGAAAATACTGAAAAGAAAAGGGCCAAGAACTGATCCCTGAGGGACACCCTGAGATGTATGTTAGTGAGACAGCATATGAATAGAGAAAGATCAAAGGTTGCAACCCCCACAGGTGAAAATAAGAATATTACTCTGTGATAAATACACTTCTCTAAAAATATCCCAGACAATATCATGGCAGTGTAAGGCATTGTATTGTCTAAATGTATGTTTCAAACAAGCAAGCAAACAATTAATAGACTTACTGCAATGGAACATAAACATCTCTTCTCTTACATTTACTACCCTTCATTCCCTTACATGAAATCTATTCACATACATGTGACATGAGATCATGTGCTTTTCACATGCAATTCGGTGAATGATAATGTGTGTGATCACGTTAAAAAATGAAAGCACACTACGTATGAAAAATTAAACAGGCGAAAATAAAGCAACCATGAAAAAGTAACATGGAAATGAAGCCATCATGTGTAAAATCTCATGAAAATAAATGAATCATGTCTATAAATCACAAGTAGTAAAGGAATCATTTATAAAAATCACATAAATCACGCTCACTGCGTGTGAAGGTAAATGTGTGAAGTGTGTGAAGTGTTTAGAATCACACAGGCCCAATGATTTTTCACACATAACACAATTAACATCACCTTTGCCAAAATCTTTAGGCTAAATGATCTTTCAGGACCTTGTTAAATGTTTTTAACCGGTATGTGATGTATTTTTCCTTAATCTCAGTTTGGGGCTGTTTGAAACTGTAGTAAGTGTTTGGACTGGTAATGAATTGGATGAGTGTTAAACAGCGATCCTATCTGGCAACCCCGATGGAAACTTAACTCCACTCTGGCAACCCTGCTGGTGTCCTGAGTGTGCTGTCGGTCGCGCCGTGTCTCGCGCACAGAGAGCAGCGGCGGCGGTGGCTAATTATCCGAAGTCCGCGCTTCATTTGCATATCCCGCGCGGCGCGACTGGAAAGCAGCCAATCCCAGCGCGCGCGCGCAGGCCGGCTTTACTCCTGATGCGCGAGCCTGTATCATCATCAGACCTCCGCCATGCGCAAAACGCGCAGCGCTGACACCATCTAACATCCCACAAAGCTGAATATCCGCCGAGCCGCCGCCGTGCGTCAGTCCACACGCGTCGCGTCCGCTACCGATGCGCGGGTGCAAAAACCAAACAGGATGTCCCGGCGCAAGCAGGCCAAGCCTCAGCACGTTACCGCGGGAGAGGAGAAGGAGCAGCGCGGGAGAGGCGCGGAGAACGGTACGCACCAGCACCGGGGGAATACGGGTGCAGGGACACGCGGCGCGCGCCTTATAGTTAATGCACTTCAGCGTGCTTTTAAGAGGATCTGCGGCTGCAGTTTTGCGACTTTATTTATTTGTGTAACTGATCCGTGATAAGTTTTCAATTCAGAAATGACTTATGGTATGTTTGCACTTCTAGTGCAGTTTTCTACACCCTCGTCATTAAGAAAGGGATGAAGAAAGTCGAACACCAAAATTATGCAGAAGTTTAAATACCACATAACCATAACTTAAGTGAGACGATGCTTTAAAAGGAATCTGAAGGAAAACTAAAGCTTTAATAGACTGTACTGTCGCTCTTTTGCCTTGAATCTAGAGCGCAAATCTAGAGCTGTGAACAGTTTATCTCGTTAACAATGTGTGTGTGCGTGTGTGTGTGTGCGTGTGCGTGTGCGTTTGTTGCCATTCCTCCCCAAAGCTTATCTGTTTCCGTTTGAACTACTTCAACCATAAAGATTTTTTTCCAGTCAGCAAATTCTAACTTGTAACAACAATAACTATTATTGTAATAAAAAGTATTATTATTATTATTATTATTATTATTATCATCACCAAAATAATAATAATCATAATCATAATAATAACAATAATAATAATAATAATAATAATAATAATAATAATAGCCGAGCGTGGTGAAGTAGATTCGCCCACATTAAATCCTACAACATTTCTCTTTTAATAAACTTGAAATGTCTCAGTGTTTACGCAACTTGTAACTTCACATTCAACCGCGATTATTAAATATTATTTCTTTCACATTGCTGGAGTGAAACTATTTCATCCAATGAAAAAAAGTTCATAGTTTCGACATGTTGTCATTTAGCTTTATAAAGCAGGCCGGTTTTGAGTTGAATTTGCGCCTTTATTCGGACAAAAAAGTCTGAAAGTATTGTTCTACTGCACATTAACAATGAGATGGATTTTCATTCATTACAAGAGCAATGCATTGCTCAGATCTTCTTGTTTACTTTTACTTTTACACACTTTATCGCCTATGAACACAATCTCTCCGAATTCAGGCCTCAAACTTACAGAAAGCGGTAAATAAACTGTCAATTAATATTTCATTGTTTATAGAATTTACCTATAGTAATATGTACAGTTAAATGCACCGTATAGGTTGACACAATCCCTTCATTATTATTTTACCCAGTATTATTATTACTATAATGTGGACAGGCGTTTAAACCCTGCAGCTGTGTCTGTTCCATTTCTCCTGTCCGAGGAAATATATTTAGGAAGCTAAACGCAGATTTATGAAGTAGACTTCTTGCTTATTGAGAAGGGCTTGAGAATGGTGAGGCTCGTGTAATTATCGTTAGTGCAGGCCTATGTAAATGAAGTGCACACAGATTGAGTAGGCTACAGTAAGTGTAGTCGTTGTGTGCTCGATTTGGACGGCTGAAGTGTTGGTGTGTTTCATTCGCTAATGGGGTGCTTCATTTGATCTGCACTCTCAGCCCTCTTCAGTGCGCTCTCACCTTCCTGTGTGTGTGTGTGTGTGTGTGTGTGTGTGTGTGTGTGTGTGTGAGGACCACCCACACGTTTAATGAAATGAGATGAGCCACTGACCCACACTGTAACTGCCCCGAGTGTGAGTGAAGGAGGATCACAATACAGACTGCAGGGAGAAAAATCCGGCTAGATATTTTATTCAAAGCGCCAGTTGGGAAGTAATTCGATTATCTGTCGCTAAATCGTTAATTGCCTAATGCAATTATCAAATTCGTGACTGCACCATTAATGTCGGCATAACTGTGTGATCTGTGGTATAAAAAAAAATCATGTTTAGGACTGGTGTGTTTTTCCCACTTAAATTTGACCAGACGGTAAAACATGAAAACAGATTTCACATTAATTATTAATGATCGTTTACTTTAAATACGTTTTTGACCTGCTTTTTTATTTTTGAATGAAATTCTTGAATGACTCATATTATTTGTTGAAAAATAAGGGCATTTAAAAAAATGATCATGATCTTTTGATTTGCCTTAGGGATCCTTTCAGAGTAAGACATTTTCATACTCAAACAACAACATTGTGATCTATTTCGTGATTGTGTGTGTGTGTGTGTGTGTGTGTGTGTGTGTGGTTTTAAATAGGCCTATTAATAAGTTATATTGGTGATGTAATATTTTGGCATTTTAACAATTACTATGATCTTTTGATTTGCCTGAAGAATCATTTAGAGTATGCTCATTTCTTAAAACCGTTTTAATGTAATTTCTGTAGTCGAGTTACACATAATTGTTTCACATTTTCTGTAGCTTTAGGAAGTATCTCTCATAAGGAAATGTGGCAATAGTATAGCCTACTGTTAGGAAGAGGACCAGTACTCATCACTGATATAGGCTACTTTTAAAGCATTACCGTGAAAGTAAATGAAATGTATGCTCCTTCCGAGGTAAAAGTTTAATACTCTTTATAAAATATATAGCCTTGATGATATCACCTGAGAAACAAGGAATAGTACAGTTTGGTACCTTTTTTTCTGAGATTGCAGGATGCTGTGTAATTAGGCCTCTGCGTTACTTTTTTATAGTGCTGCTGAGGTAAATAACCTGGTTATTCTGTGTTTTCAACATTTTAATTAGCGATATCGTCAAGTTTATGTAGACACTGAGGAGAGCATGTGTAGTTCAGCAATGTCAAGAAAAAGGAAGTAAAATAGATCTTAAAATATCCAGGAAATAAGAGTGTATGCTGTCAATGGAAAATTCTGATTAGTCAACCTGGACTTACAGGCCGGATGTGAATTGTTTGAAAACATTGGAAATCAATAGTTACTATGGCATTTTATTTAATAAATTAGTCATGTAATTTGATGGGTTGCACACAGAAAATGATCAGCTGGGTCTTGGGTATATGACAATACAGAATGAGAGCCTCTGTAATTGTTAAATTGATTAGATATTATTTTTTTTATCTAGATTATATTAGATATGTCTTTACTGTTCATTCAGTGGAGAAAGCTGTGAAGAATCCATGAACTTGTGGATGTCTATTCACATATATTTTTTCTTTGTGGTTCTTCTCAACAGTGCTCTTGAGTAAAGGTGGCAGTGAGGAGAGCGGCAGCGAGAGCCGCAGAGGGAGCGAGGAGACTCTTGTCTGTAAGACATGTTGTGCTGAATTTTTCAACTGGTCAGAGTTGTTGGAGCACCAGAATAATTGCACTGAGGAGCCTTCTGTGCTCATTGTACAGGAGAATGAAAGATTTCCTTCCCCTCAGGGATCTCCTACGGAATCCTTCTTAAGTGCTCATAGTGACCCGGCTGAAACTGAGAACATGGAACCTGAGTCTGAATCCTCTGAGAAAGGAGAAGAAAATGTTAGTCTTCCTGACGAAAATTATGCAGTTGGAGCAGATGACCCTATGGATACTACCGCACCTGTGGATAAAATATCAAACCCCAGCCCTCTTCCACTAGACTCCAGTGAAAGCACAATTCCTTTACCGTGTCTAAGCACAAACTATGGCATTCCCAGCACAAATGTAACCTTGGAGATCCTTCATAGTACTAGGGTGGCAGTTGCACAGTTTTCCCAAAGTATCCAAGGTGATGGATCTGGAGGTAAGGTGAGCTCAGTGGCAATACCTATGATTTTGGAACAAATAATGGCTTTACAGCAGCAGCAGGTCCACCAGCTGCAACTCATTGAGCAGATCCGCAATCAGGTCGCTGTGATGAACAGGCAACCAACGCAAGCTGCACTAAACCCAGCCTCAAAGGCATTTCCCTCTGTCTCTTGCACTTACCATTTCCAGGGCATGGCCCCTCCTTCTGTACTTCCATTATCTGGAGCCATGCCTTCCACAGTGAATGGACAGGCTTCTGTGTCCCAGGCGTCCATGCCGGAAGGCTCGTCTTTTAGGGTATCACAGCCACATAATGAACAATCCAATCCCAGAGAACATGATAGTACCTCCATTTCCTTAGCAATCCCAAATGCTCCTTTATCTACATATACTGGGGTGTCTTCTTTATTACCATCCTGCAATGGTGCTCTCTCTAATGCTAGTCATACCCAGCCTCTGAACTCTCCTCGACCCCATACAATAAGCCAGAGCAATGTTATCAACACTTCTGCCAACTTACCACTGCTACCTCAAAGCCCTTCTAGTGGAGTCATCTTCCCAAACCCACTTGCCAGCATTGCAGCAACTACCAATGCACTAGAACCACTTGCTTCTATGATAAAGCATCGCAAAAGTAAAATGCCCAATGCCTCCCTATTTGAAACCAAGCCCAGCTCTGAGGATCCTTTTTTCAAACATAAATGCAGGTTCTGTGCCAAGGTATTTGGCAGTGACAGTGCCTTGCAGATCCACCTGCGATCTCACACAGGTGAGAGGCCCTTCAAATGTAACATATGTGGCAACCGTTTCTCCACTAAGGGAAACCTGAAAGTTCACTTCCAAAGACACAAAGACAAATACCCACAGGTACAGATGAATCCATACCCAGTGCCAGAATATCTTGATAATATTCCAACAAGCTCTGGTATTCCCTATGGGATGTCTTTTCCTCCAGAGAAAGCAGGGTCAACATGGCTAGACAGCAAACCTATTCTACAGACATTACCTCCTAGACTGGGTCTGCAGTTACCCCTAACAGTAACAAGTGTGGAAAACAATGATTCTTTTAGTAATGCACCCACAGGAACATCGCCACAAAGGTCCTCACTAGCTAAAAATGAAAGTACACCATTGTCTCCAAATACCACTAGTACCGAAAAAGATATTCCTGTACAGTCTGGCAACCAATTACATACACCTAAGATGGCTGCATGTATCACATTAAACAAGGAAGGAGGGACTACTACAGTTTCAAAAGCCGATGAAATGTACCTTCCAACAAACTGCGTGACTGATCTAACTGAAAATTTCATCTCTGCAAGTCATGACATTGTTCCAAAATTTCCATCAAGAGAAACGCCCATTAGAGCAAATACACCAGAGTCCACTGATGTGATTACACCAGTGATGAAATTGTCTACTCCTTCTCAAATCTCAGAGCACATTAAAGCCAGGTTTCCATTCAGTGGAGTCCAAGAATCTATGCAGACCTCTGAAACATCAAAGCTCCAGCAACTGGTGGAGAACATTGACAAAAAGATGATGGATCCCAATCAGTGTGTGATCTGCCACCGAGTGCTCAGCTGCCAGAGTGCCCTTAAGATGCATTACCGAATTCACACTGGTGAGAGGCCCTTTAAATGTAAGGTGTGTGGCCGTGCCTTCACTACAAAAGGCAACCTGAAGACTCACTTTGGCGTCCACCGGGCAAAGCCTCCTCTTCAGGTTCAGCACTCCTGCCCAATTTGTCAGAAGAAATTCACCAATGCTGTTGTGTTACAGCAGCACATTCGCATGCACATGGGTGGCCAGATTCCCAATAACCTCCAAACTCTCCCAACAGATGCTATCCTGGAAAACAACAATGAATTGATTGTTGAAGAGAAGAGTTTTGACAGTGTGAATGATTATGATGATGATGACGGTCTTGACAATATTTCATATGAAGAGGAAGATCTTTCAGAAAATGGTGAAAAACCCCTTAATACTTTTTCAGACAGTAGTTCTTCACCAGCTTCACCATTACCTAATGACGTGCCTGATGTTAGAACATCAGACGGTGACTCAACTGTTAGTCTTAACCAATTAACTGAACACAAGATGGCAATGAGTGGCATTTTTAACAACCATCCAGATAACAGCTCTCCACCAACAGGAGATGTAGAGAATCAGAGTACATTCTTGCCAGAATCATCCAACATCATTTATCCACCAACACCGAAACCGGCAAAAAGTCATCCTGAGGGCCTACATAATATTCCAAGTTTGCTTAATATTGCCTTTGATAAGCAAGTGCCAGCAGCTACAGTTAAGTGTGAAACATCTGATTCCCAAGCTCCAAATGTAATAAATGGAGCTGTGTACGATCAGATCAGGAAGGCTTCAGTCATGGAGCATGGTAAGATGGTGCTCATTATTTGATCAATGTATGGTGCAATAATACATACACATTGAAGGATACTTGGAATTGGGATACTGACAAAATTTTAGCCTAACACCTACCATTTTATCATTCTACCTTCTCTGTATTTTTGCCAACGTTATTGAAAGTTACGATGATACTTCTTGTGGTAAAGATGTATCATTGCTTTTTCAGGAGCAAGCCAGCGGTCCCACGATATGGATGATAACATACGGGACCCTGTCAAGATGGAGATGGAAAGTAGGCCATACACACCTAAAGAAGGCCCTTTTCCTATATTTGAATCTTATCAGTCTTCACCTACGCCCTCTGAAGCAATAATCCCAGGCATGACTTCCTTGTTTGGAAGCCCACCACCACGGCGAACCCCTAAACAGCACAACTGTAATGCATGTGGGAAAAACTTCTCTTCGGCAAGCGCCCTACAAATCCATGAGCGCACACACACCGGGGAAAAACCTTTTGCCTGCTCCATCTGTGGCCGAGCCTTCACAACAAAGGGTAATCTCAAGGTATGTTGAGATACAGTATGTTGAAACCTACAATAAAGCAAAGCGTTCTTTATGGTAGATGAAGCAGGAGAAATCATGCACAGTATATGCACTGCGAATGTACTAATTGATGATGACTTTTCTGTTTGATTTTCTTTCCTGTAGGTACACATGGGCACACACATGTGGAATAACATACCTGCACGGAGAGGTAGACGCTTGTCTGTGGAAAACCCATTGGCTCTTCTAGGTGCTGAGGCGCTCAAATTCAATGAAGTATTTCAGAAGGACCTTGCAGCAAGGGCCCTGAATATGGATCAGAACTTTTGGAGTCGATATGCTGTAGCCATTAGCCATGGCTTAGCCATGAAGAACAATGAAATTTCTGTCATTCAGAATGGAGGGGTACCTCAACTTCCTACCGTAGCCATGGACAAGACGAGCAGTGGCAACAGCTCATCAATCCGAGCCCTCGGGAAAACAACTGTAGACCTTGCACCTGGACGACATTTCTCCATGTTGATCGATGACAATAAAGAGATTAGAATTAATTAATCTGAGATGAGAGGCTGGAAATAATCCCATATGCAAAAAGACACAAGGAGAATAAAACAGACGCTGCAGTACGTACCTGATGACTTTCAACTGTATATACATTTAAAGTGTTATCTTTTTTGTTGACTGGTTTAGTTTTTTTTCTTTCTGATATGTTAAAACCAGACAAAACAAAAAAAAGCCAGACAATAACTCCTTAAAAGCCAGACAAAACAAATAACTATAACACAATGGGGGCTCCTGATAAGTTGCCCTGTCATACAGAGCCCAGGTGATGGTATAGCTGCCCATAGCTGGGAGACAAAAGAACAAAACTGGCCATGCTCTCAGGGTGGGAGGGGCAGCATACGCTCTCCCCATGTCAGTTGGAGCGACACTGGCCAATCACGGGTGTCTGTGGGCTCTTATAGACAGTGGGCGGGAGTGCTTTTTGGACGTGCAACATTTTGAAAACAGGCATCACGTGTCTCGGAAGAAGCACGTGGTAGCCTAACCATCCCTGACTGGCAGACGTGACATGGAAGAAATCCTGATCGGTGGGAATTGGACACGACTAAATCACGGGAGAAAATTAGAGGAAAAAAACTAAACTATAACCCAGTGGTAGTATTGTACTGAATGTGGACAATCAGTCACTAGCAGTAATACCGAATGCGTCTTACATGAAATATTGTATTTGTTTTGAAATTTGTTTCAACCACAAATTAACTAAGGGAATACAAAAATCAAATTATTTTTATTGTATGATCTTGTTACTAGTTACCACTGAAAGTAAAGTTCTGTTCTGTTCAGTATGTCCTCCGTGTTAAAGGTACTCATTGTCAGGAAAAATCAATGGCTTTGTTGGAAAGCTGAAAATGTTTTTGATAAAGGTATCAGTTTGCTGTTATAAAATAGCCCGCTAGTGTCATCGCCATGAAGTCGAATATCCTTAAAGATATATTCTCTAGTTGCAATTTTGACAAATAATCCAAAAAAAATAAAAAGACTTAACTGTACACATATAGATTAATCCTTTGTATTTATTATAAGGAATTTGTATTGCCATTTTTTCACAGAGAATAAAATGCAATGTGTTTAAATTATATCGCATCATGCTGCTGCTTCTGTAGCTTAATGCTTTAGGTATGCAGTTAGAATGAGTAAATGTTTAAGTCCCCCAGTGTATAGCCAATTGTACCTTATTTACAATATTAAATTAATTATAATTATTTTGCATTGCAATTAGTGCAATGAGGGGTAGTCTAATATATTAATATCTAATATCCCAACTGCAGAATTCTGTCAAACAGCCAAAAAAAGACAAAAACTCAAGTTTTGAATGCAATTTAGTTTTTTCCAACTAACCTGCTTCAACACATACACTTTAAGAGAATATAAGTACATTTCGCCATAAAGATTCTATTTACTTTTTAATCTTGTCTAAGCTTTTTACCTGCATAGACGATATTGACTAAAGAGTTGATGTAACACTTCCAGTTTGTTGAAGGATATCTAATCAAATCAGTTTGTAATTGTGGTGTTACTTCACAGTGGTCATAATGGAATCTTTAGTGCAATTTTCTCTTTTTAATTTGGGGCTGATCAGCTGTGATTGAGCTGTGTATAACGATTTCAGACAACAATTTCAGGTTCAAGAACGTCTGTACTATTCACAACTGCGCATATGTTAGAAATGATCAAAATTTCACCACGTGAAGGGTTCTCCCAGGCTGCCACACGTATACAGGGATCACAAAGTACAAATAGATCCTGTTTAGATAAGATATAACGATCTTAACTGACGTTGTGACAATCGTCATGTTATAGCAATTCTTATTTGGAGATTTAACTTTGTTTAATTATATTATGTTATGTTATTAATTATATCATATTATGTTTCTTTAACTATATTAGCATGAATGACATCCAAATATTTGCAGTCAGAAGTCTTTGGACAAAGGTTTATCAAAAAAGTTATATAAGAAGATATGTTTATGATACAATCTTTCCCAGACATTGCTTCCTGTTTTGCTTCCTCAAGTTTGGCATGGCTTAATGATGCAATGTCAGAGATATTTTGTGCTGACATTTACATTTTAATCCACGTAGGAAATGGGGGGTGGGGGTAGACGCAACGGTGCAGGTTTCAATGAGCCTTTGCTATATTCTCAGCGTCCTCAAAGGTCATGAAATGTGACTTTATTTTGATATTTTCACAGGACATTATGACAAGATTGACAAAGTGTGGCATACCGGTTTTCACTGCATCTACAGTATTTTTACATGATGAAGTGAAATCTGAAATCCACTGATTTAACAGACTTCATTTCTAGGTCTTGTAAATTATACTAATGGGTGTGCGCATGGGTGCAGTGTGATGGATTGGTGTCCTGTTTAGGTGGATTCCTGCCTCTCCCTCAGTGTTCCCAGAATAAGCTCTAGATCCACCATGACCCTGACCGGGATAAAGCGGTTACTGAAGGTGGCGCTTCTTCAATCAATATATATGCACACAGGATGATGATGATGAGTTTTGACACTTGCCTTTTGTCATAGAAAAATTTTAAGTCCATTATTAAAATCCTTGAATGAATCATAAACAGAATAAGATTCATTTACATCACAGCACATTACATGACTTTTTTTAATTATACAATCAAAATGAATACAACCCCCTAAAAAAGTAAAATATGTATATATTGAAAAAGACATTCCTTAAAATACAGTGCTGTGAAAAAGTATTTGGCTATTCTCAATCTCCTCTATTTTTTGCGTATTTGTTACACGTGAATAGTTCAGATCATTTTAATATTAGACTAAGATAACCTGCTGTTCTTAAATGATAATTCATTTATTCAAAGAAAAATGCTGTTCAGCCCTACCTGGCTCTATGGGAAAAAGTAATTGCTCTCTTAGCTTTTAAATCAACCAGTTAACCAAATTCAATTGACTGTTGTCTTCAGTTTCATTCACCACATCCAGGCATGATTACTGCCAGACCTGTTGAATCTAAGCATCACTTAAATAGAATCTGTGTGGTAATGTGAAGCAGGCTAGAAGGTCTCAAAAAAATGAGACAAATGAGCAAATGCAGAGGAAATTGGAAAGGGGCGAAGAGTTTTTCATAGCACGGTACATCAGTGACACTGATATCATAGTGTGGAATGTACATTTGTATGAATTTAAACTTCAAATTTTCAACCACAAATATCATAACAATATGATATAGTTCAAAAGACAGTC
Organism: Doras micropoeus; assembly: GCA_028566355.1. Taxonomy (NCBI): domain Eukaryota; kingdom Metazoa; phylum Chordata; class Actinopteri; order Siluriformes; family Doradidae; genus Doras; species Doras micropoeus. The sequence goes on from JAOUQY010000031.1 coordinate 5,196,871, forward strand.
ACGTCACCAGTCTATAACCTAAAGAAAAAGAAATAATAGAAGCATAAAAAATGTATAAATCATATAAAATAATTATTAACAAATATTTATATTAAATATAAAATATAATATAATATAAATTTAAAATATAATAGTTAGCAATTAAGAAAAGAAAATGAAATAATTATTTAAAAAGACATCAGTAACACTATATAATAATAATAATAATAATAATAATAATAATAATAATAATAATAATAATAATATTTTAATAATAGCAATAATATGTGCAACAACAACAATAATAACTATTTTATTATAAAGACAATAAAATATCACAGCCTCATATTAAACTTCAAAATTTCAACCACAAACATCATAACAATATGAAATATTTTAAAAGACACATAAAAGTCACATCACCAGTCTTTTGTACTGAACATTTTAACATTTCAGACAATATTTAAAGTTACAACTTATAACCTAAAGAAAAATAAATACTAGAAACATATAAGAAAAATTATAAATCATATAAAAAATTTATTTAAAAAAGTTTTCTTTTTTGATAACACAGTTATCAAATGTTAAGAAAATGACATAATAATTAAAAAAGACATCAGCAACACTATATAATAATAATAATAATAATAATAATAATAATAATAATAATAATATTTCTATTTTAAATTAAAAAAATTAATAATAGCAAGAATATGTGCAACAACAATAATAATAACTATTTTACTATAAAGACAATTTATTATTAATAATAGTAGTAGTATTAATGGACTAGTCATTATAAAGTGTGCATATCTAGTAGCCTGGCCACAAAATATATTTAAAAAAATGAAATAACTTAATCTTATATAAAATGATTATTTTTTATATTATTTTCATGAGAGAAATTTTCATGAGAGCCGTCTTTAACAGCACTTTTTCATCTTTTTCTTTTGCCTAGCCTACTGTCTAAAAGGAGCACTTTAACCCATGCTGTCCTTCCGCACTGGGCAGGAGGGAAGGACGCAGGGTGGGACAAGAAGCACGCGGGACTGGCGCTTGGGAGTGACGTCACTCTGTACACATTGCAGCCAAGATGGCTGACAGCATCCCACTGAATCCTGTGCGAAACAATTCCAAGAAACACCCTTATTACAATGCTGGCAGACCTCTCAGGTTAGAAGTCTACTATTATTCTGTTAGAACCGCCTTCTTAAAATATACGGTTGCGTCTGAAGTTATTTCCATGTTATTTTGCCAGAGCTGGAGTGTGATATTTGATGCGGTTCCGGGGTTTGGAGCTAGTAGGCTAAGCCGAGTGTTGTTGCTAGCTCACTGTCAGCTGTCAGTGTGTCACGCGCACTTTGATACTAGGCAGCTCAGTGGTTTACAGGTTATACCTATTTAACGCTATGTTTATTTTTTATAAACATATTTCATATAACGTATAGCTCCAGTCTGGCTTAACCATGGTCATGTTGTTGTGGATGTAAGTCACGTGAGTCGGTAGTCAGTACTGACTCTTGATAACGCATTACTTGGCCTGTACATTCTTACCTTAGAATAGCTTTTTAATTATTAAATGCCCCCCCTCCCTCCTCCCCCTTTTATTTAAATAGTCCCTTTAACATATCTCTTGTTACAAAAGCATCTTTGCAGAAATCCAGCTGTGGATTTAGATCCCAGAGGCTACAGTGGCTTGATGATATGAGATAGAAACTTGAAAGCAGTGTTGCAAACTGACTTCAGGGAAAGACACTATAAGTGACCAGATGATGTCATAGACTAATTTGCATAGACGAATTAAATATCAAGATTATGTGCATATCAAAACGTGTTGCATGAAAAATGAAGACACATAGAATAGAAAATTATTTATGTATTTACAAAGTACCATTATTTCTATTAAGAACAGAACAGGAAGGAAATGGGTATGGTAACTTTTATTACATGTGGGGGTGCATTAGTAATCAGTGATTGGTTGATGGGGAACTATAGTGATCAGTGATTGGTTGGTGAGGAACTATAGTGATCAGTGATTGGTTGATGGGGAACTATAGTTATCAGTGATTGGTTGGTGAGGAACTATAGTGATCAGTGATTGGTTGATGGGGAACTATAGTGATCAGTGATTGGTTGGTGAGGAACTATAGTTATCAGTGATTGGTTGATGGGGAACTATAGTGATCAGTGATTGGTTGGTGAGGAACTATAGTTATCAGTGATTGGTTGATGGGGAACTATAGTGATCAGTGATTGGTTGGTGAGGAACTATAGTTATCAGTGATTGGTTG
>JAOUQY010000031.1:5260509-5271710 GCA_028566355.1 Doras micropoeus
GGCCCTACACCATACTAATAAATTATTGTGGTCTAAAATGACAGGTGTTTCAGTTTCATTGTCTAACCCCTGTAGTTACACTCAAACTTTTGAGTTCATCAAACTTAAAATATTAAGTTAACAGGACATCTGGCATTCTTTTAATTTTGAAATAAACACCAAATTTTGAGTGCAGCCTGGATACTTTTTTTTTTTTTTACAGTGCAGGCTCTGGCTCTATGATGACCTTGACCAGGATTAAGTATCCATGAAGACTAACACAAAGAAGCTTGATGCAAGAATACAAGAAGCTGTATAAAGTTAATTTAGATATTTAACCCCTTAACAACCCAAACCCCGCCCCCCACCCCCCACCCATTGTGTAATAGACATTTTCACTGATTAAAGCACGTGCAGGCCAAATACAACCGATCTTGTCTTGTCGTCTTCTTTACCCCAGTGTGATCAGTGCTGTGTAATGGTTTGCAGATTCAGCATTTTTTTTTTTTGCAACAACAATTTCAATCCCTAATAAATCTTAAACTTGGACGCTGATCTCTGCTCCTGAGCCTAATGTCAACAGAGCGAGTCTGATGAAGTGTCTAAAGATTTTGACAGCTCTACTTGTAGACAGAAAAGAAACGTCTGACGCTCGCACAGTCACGACTTTTGTATTTTGTTTCCCAACGTTGCCGAGGCTTAAAATAGAGCGGCTCTGTTTGTGTTTATCCACCACGCCGACACACTACGGTTGCTAAGCGACGGACTGTCGTTCAACAGACAGTTGTCGGCATTCGTGAAACAGTCGGACTACTCCAAAACACATTTTCACACCAGTTCACCATTACACCGGGATCGGCTTATACTGGGTCTCATCATTACGCTTTTTATTCTCTGTTGTCTTCTTCGCCTGCAGTCAGCTCCTCGCGCCCATTTGGATATGTGGAGAAGATAGAATCAGGGTTGCCAGATCTGTGTGACAAAAGAACCCCAAAACCCCAAAACGAGAAAGTATGGAGAGATGAAAAGCCCTAAAAGAACCGATTTCTTATTTTAAAAAATCTCAACATCATGGCAATCGTTGCAGTGCTTATTGCAATGTTTAATAAACCCTTAAAATGTTTCCTATAGATTATTTCAAATGCTTTTATTAGGGCAGTGGTAGACCAGGACTAAACCTGAAACTGCATTATGCAAACAGGTTATTGTATTCTGTGATCAGACGAGTCCTTCAGACGTTTTAGCCTTGTTTAGGAAAACATTGACGTTGGATTTTATGTGCCAAAGATGAAAAAGGCCACCCAGACAGTTATCAAAGAAAAGTAAAAAAAAAACAGCATCTGTGATGGCTTGTGGCATCAGTGCCCACTGGGGAATCTGCATATATGTGAAGTTACCATTGATGTAGAGGCGTATGCTGGTGTTTTGGAGAAACATATGCTGCCATCAAGACAACATCTTTTCCCGGGAACTCCATATCTGTTTCCCAGGACAATGTCAGGCCTCATTCTGCATAAGTTACAACAGTGTGGCTTGACTGGCCTGCCTGCAGTCCAGATCTGTCTCCTACTGAAAATGTATGACACATTATGAAGACGAGAATCAGACAACAGTAACCACGGATTGTTGAGCAGGTCTTGTCACAGAAAGAATGGGCAGAAATTCCACTTGCAAATCTGCAACAATTAGTATCTTCACTTCCCAAATATGGTGGCTCGGTGGGTAGCACCTCACAGCAAGAAGGTCCCGGGTTCGATCCCCGGGTGGGGCGGTCTGGATCCTTTCTGTGTGGAGTCTGCGTGTCCGCGTGGGTTTACTCCGGGTACTCCGGTTTCCTCCCACAGTTCAAAGACATGCACTTTAGGTTGATTGGCGTCTCTAAAGTGGGCTTAGTGTGTGCGTGAGTGTGAGTGTGTGTACCCTACGATGGATTGGCGCCCTGACTAGGGTTGTTCCTGCCTTGCGCCCTATGCTGCCGGCTAGGCGCCGGCTCTCCTGCGGTCAAGAAAATGAATGAATGAATGAACTTCCCAAATGGTTAAAAACTATAATTAAAAGAAATCTTGATGTAAACATACCTCTGTCCCAAACTTTTGAGTGTGTTGCAGGCAACAATTTCTAAATTTGTTTCTATTTAACAAAAGGAATTAAGTTAAATCCTTTTGTCTGTTAAACAAAGCTTCAAGTGAATTAACAGATTTCATATAGCTCATCATATATCTCATCTCATCCAGTCTTTTATTAATAATGCCATTTCAGCAGGCCATCTTCCTAATTGTGACTGAAACTTAAAGTGGATAATAGCACAGTTTTGGAGCTTAAACTTTTTATTTCCTCCATCTCCACATTTCACCCGGCCCTAGAATATATGTGGAGTATTGCTCATCCAGGCTCGAGCATAACATTTCCATACATATCTTTGCAGTCAATAGAGTCCACTTTCAAAACCTCTATCCATTATAAACTGACAGATCTCATTCTTACTTGGAATACAACTCTTCACATCACAACCAGTGCAAAATTCCATCCTTTATTCACAGCCAATGAGACTTAAATGCATCTGCAGTGAAAAATGAAGACTTACTCCAGAAAAGGAAAGAACTGAGCTTTTCACAATATTCACAACTGTGGATTCCCCAAGAATGTAATAGTTCGTGCCATGGCTCATGTTAGCACTGTTGAGAGAAGGGATACGCTGACCTCTACACATTCCACTACTAGTACAGAGAGAATTCTTTTGGTGCTTACTTATCATTCCACCAATAAAAAAGTGACAAATATTATATGTAAAAACTTGAAATTCTCCAAAACAATCCAGAGACAGCTTCCCTTTTAAAAGAGCCTCCACTCATTTCCTACAGAAGGAACAAAAACATCAAAGTCCTGCTTGTCAGGAGTGAATGAACTGATCAGGCTAACAGATCCTCTGGCACACTTACATGAAACCGTCCCAGATATTCCACGTGCAAATTTATCAACACAGCCACTAAAATAAAAGGCCCAAACAGCTCACATTTTATTAGTCATCACTTCTCATGCATCACTGCAGGAGTTATATATTGTCTTGCCTGTAGGAAATGTAATCAGTTATACTTTGGAGAAACCAAGAAAAGCCTAGCTGATCATTTTGTTCAGCACCTTAACACCAACAGAATGAAGGATTTCTCCTTTCCAGTAGCAAGAAGCTTCAACACTGATGGACATAACATTAATGACACCTCCGTGTACATCACTAGTTGGTGTTAAGGGAGAAATGAAGTGAGGAAACATAAAGAGAAGGAACTCGTCTACAATCTTTGAACTTTGGAACCCCAAGGAATGAATGTTATGTTTTGACTACAGCTATTAGATCATTAATCAATCTGTTTTACCACAAACTTTGTGTACTATACTGAACTTTTGATATCTCTACTTATAAAAATTGATCCCTATTGATCCTGATATAATAGAATCATACACACTACCTATGCCATTACCATGTGTCACAACTGCACTCAGAAAGTTCCACTGCCCTAATGCCATTTAGGTCCCATTCACACCGGCATTAACAGGGAGGCCTGGGTGATCGGGTCCAAAGTGAGCAGCTCTAAGGATGTCAGTTCACACCTGGCATTCAAATGTGTCTCCACATGCATCTCGATAGGAAATGAAAAGAAGAGTAATAAGTAATACAAAAATAAAAACAATACAGTGCTTTAATATGATGCCAAATACACAGTAGACATCAGTTGAGTAGTTGGTCCTTCTGTGTGGCCCAGGTCACATTTGCATACCCACAGAATGTGGCCGTATTCTTCCCAGACCACCTCCAAATGTGGTCTGAGCAATCAGATCTCAATGCATCTTCGAGGCACATTTGACCCCGTTCATACCTGTACTTAACAGTGACCACTTGCAATCCGATCGACCAGGATGCATGTTAATACCAGGTGTGAACAGGGCCAATTATATATAGAACCTTCTTAGCAAAGAGGTTTACTGGGTTATTCATTTTGTAGGGGATTTAAGCTTCCTAAAAGCGTTTGAGTATGAAAACTTTCCCAAAAGGGAACCACTCCAGCCAAGCAGGAGCCACAACTGATTTCACTTGTTTATCAGTTCATTCTGTGACATGGTGGTGCAGTGGGTGGCTCAGCCACTTCACAGAAAGAAGGTCCTGGGTTTGATTCCCAGGCAGGGCAGCCTGGGTCCTTTCTGTGTGGAGTTTTTGTGTGTTCTCCAAAAACATGTCTGTCAGGTGAATTGGAGATACTAAATTCTCCCCAGTGACAAGAGATTGGGATGCTCAGTTAGTCCCCCTAGTCCCAGAGAGCGCAGGTCTCCAATCAACTATCAAGTGTGCTGTATCCACACACCTTATGGATAAGGATGAAGACCCCTTCTGTAAGGTGTTATATAGAAATATATTGTTTTCCTCAAGAGGGACAACCAAGGCGTTCCAGGTTTTACCTGATATATTGTGCAACGGCTGCCATTCAAGTAAACAACTCTCAAAAACAAACCATACTAAACTGTACCTTCCCTGTTCCACATCTGTCTATCCATTAGGGGTGTAATGATCAAATTATTTGGACCAATGCATCAATTTAAAAGACAAAAATCATGTCGATTATCATCAATTGTAACTGATTATAAATATGTCTATAAATCAAATATTTTTGAAAAAGGAGAGACAACTCGTGGGTAAAAAAATATATTTTTTTAACTTACATGAGCTCAAGGTAATTTTCCCATAACACTGATACTTAAAATAGTCTTTCTCGATATCATCACTGGCAAATTGTCATCAGGCTGACCCCAGAGTCTACAATCGAGGCTATGCAATCAAATTTTATTTTTAACAAAGCAGTTGAATCATTACACGCACTAAATGCAAGTGCAAATATCTGTGTTAAATAATTGCAAACAATTTGCTTATTTATTGGATGACCCCCCAAATCTGGACCAAGTAAACTTGATTCGGAGGGAAAGACGTGGAGCTGGCAACACTGGAGAGAATCCCTCTCGCCGACCGCTTAGACGTGTGTGTGACGTCAGACAGGAGGCGTTACTGAACGGAGGTATTTCCCGGCTTTGTAAAGCGGCGGAGACCTCACCGCGTGAGCTAGTGCGTCACGAAGACCCCGAGCAGCCCGGCACTTCATTTACAACTCCTGAATTAAAACGACGCAACGGGATTTCTAAAAAAAAAAAAATACTCATAACAAAAAAAAGATAGTTATTAAGGCACATATCTACATTCTGGATTTTGAATAAGCGCCTTCATAAATTATGCGCACTTTTCCGTGACAGCGTTTTGTATGCCAGATTTTTTTTTTCACTCAAGTTTTTGGAGTTATACATAACTTGGACGGTTACATTTTTACCAAAGAGGTCGGAAGCATGAAATCAGCAGATGAAGGTAGTATAACGTTTAATCTTATTTATTCATTTTATTGATTTATTATAAGAATGCTTATTTAATTTTTTTTGCTAATGCATGCTGGCGAGAAAGTCACCAGTTTACCCAAATGCTAAAATGTCAAGGTGAAATGTTAGATTTGGTGTCCCTGTAAAATAGTAAAAGGCGTTGTCTTTGGGTAAGTTTGCTGGAGGAGACTGGAGCTGAAGTTGGGTGGGCGTGGCTCCTGCTTCACAAGCAGACCGTTATATAGTTTCCTAGCTCTGTGTTAGAGCAGCACAGACTGCCTCATGAAAGAGATTAGTTTACATGACACTGTAATTCATGTTTATCTCAGTCCAAGGCATCCATTCATCATATACACTTTGTTAGTCAGTGCAGTGTGTGTTAGTCTTTTGCTGTAACATCCCAGTCCTCCTCTTTTCAGTGATTCAGACGCAGGGCTTCTTGCTTTCTTTGGCTTCATTTTGTGGAGCTTGTGGTTTCAGAGTCTGCGTGGCACTAGCTTTCACGAGAGACTGTTCCTAATTTCCTTGTGAGGGTCTCGCACAAGAAAGTGCATCGTTTCTTACAAGCTCTCCTGCCTGTGCACTGGTCTGGAGCACGGGACCGTTCCACACATTTTAGGGAAAGAAGTGTTTCTCGAGGGTTATTTGGATGGTTAATCATTTCATCTATACAAAGGAGTTCTGCTTGGAACCCTTTCAGAACCCTCTACTGCAGATTTCTACATAAACCTCAAGGATCCCTATCAGAGGAACAAAATGAAAATGGTACTTATACATTTTAACTATACTAAACTATACATTTTTTGGCAACTTTGAGGATCCTGTTTATCTACACTCTTGCAGAAAAGGTTCCCTGAACAACTAAGGGTTATTAGCCAAAGATGTTCTACCAGGAACGTCTTCTAACATGGAAGTATTGTATTGTATGGTCCAAAATAGAGAAGAGGTTCCCCATAGGGAACATGCTAGATGCCAGTTTATATGTCTTGCCAAATGTTGGCTGTATTTTTTCAACAGTTCTTAGAGAACAGGGCTAGCATGAACTTTTCACCATAGACAATTTCCATGTGACAGTGGCATGTACAATTCCATTAAGCACATTTCCACTTTAGATTCTAGTGTGCTAGTTTATAACCTGCCAATTCAATATGTATATTTATACCTATTTAGAATACGTTTTAGGTGAACAATAAACTGCCAAATTAGGTTAAATAGTGTAATCTGTGATTTAAAGTCAGTTACTGGCTATTTTCTTGACTAACTGGTTGAGTGAATAGATTGGTTTTCTATTTGTTTTGGGGTTTGATGAGGTATTTTTGATACAAATATATATTTTTGGCTGGGCATTTTTGGTTTCAGCTATCATACTTCTATTGCAGATTCAATAAGTTTCAACAAGGATGCTGCTTTTGTAAACCTAAACCAACATCCACTGTCTTTCAACATAAAATGCTTTATTAATTAAGTTCATGGGTTTAAACCTGCCATATGAAAAGGTAGATTATTACCCTACTATTCTCTTTGCAGATGCATACAGCTACACACCAAACATTAGCCTATCCCTTCCACTGAGTAGCCCTTGCCTTCCCACCCATTACCACAACCTTCAGACCAGTCCCTCCATCTCTGTTTCTATCAGCCAACCTTCATCATTCTCCCCCAACGAAGACATGGGCTCGATGGGATACTACCAGTCATCTGGCCCAAATGGAGCCCCTGCTTTGGAAAGCCCACGCATTGAGATCACAGCTTATGGTCAGTTCCCTGAAGATGAAGCGGAAGAGAACAGTGCACCTGTAACTAAGCGTGTCAACTCTGTCGTGACTTTAACATTGCCTAGTGGCGAAGGTTACCGTGACCCCAGTTGCCTGAGCCCAGCAAGCAGCATTTCGTCACGCAGCTGTCACTCGGAGGCGTCATCATATGAGTCAGGATACTCCTGCAATTATGACAACTCACCACAGAACTCCCCATGGCAGTCACCATGTGTCTCACCCAAAGGTTCTTCTTCACTGCTGTCTGGGACCCTGGGGACCTCACCTCGCCAGTCGCCTACAGGATCTCCACGCACCAGTGTGACTGATGAAAGCTGGACGGCCCCTCGAGGATCCCGCTCCAACTCCCCTTGTGGTGGGAAACGGAAGTACAGCTTTAACAGCAACGCCTCTCACAAGTATCATCCATACTCTCCTAACCAATCACCAGGGCTGTCTCCACAAACCTCACCTCGCCTCAGCATGACTGAAGATACATGGCTGCCTAACACCAACCAGTACACCAACTCTGCTATTGTGGCAGCCATTAATGCCCTCAGCACAGATGGAATGACTGACCTTGGAGAGGGGATTCCAATCAAAACCAGGAAAACCAGCATGGAGCAAAGCACTTCTGTGAGCCTCAAGATTGAGCCTGGAGGCGAAGAGACAGGCTCTGCAGAGCCCTGTCATGAGGACTACTCCACATCACGCCTGGCATTTAAGAAGGAGGGCTACACTAGCTTTCTGGATGTACCACATCATCCATTCTGGTCTAAACCAAAGCCCTATATCAGGTAAAATGCTGATCAACCATTTCTTTAGGTCTAATGGGTATGAATCCAGAATTTTTTTTAATTCAGTCAACAACAGTTTACTAGACCAAGGAACTCTCCTTATTATTCTCTTTTATCTAGCCCATCCTTGCCAGCCCTTGACTGGCAGCTGCCCTCCAGTTCTGGGCCATACAGCCTACAGATTGAGGTTCAGCCCAAATCTCACCATCGTGCTCACTATGAAACAGAGGGAAGCAGAGGGGCTGTGAAGGCACTTGCTGGAGGACATCCAGTTGTTCAGGTATTTATCGATATACTTTTCTTCTGAATGCTGGCTTCCATCTATGGTTTTATCTTCTTCCTCTTCGTAGCACGCAGTGGTAAGAGTGCTTTACTACTGCGGCCTTGGAAGTATCCTTTAATCCTACTTGGCTGGTTTCCACAGACAGACTCCTGTACAAAAGAAGGCCGTCTTGTAAACTAATCAGACCGGCAACATTCCTGTGTTATTAAGCTCTAATGAGTAGAAATCAGTGTTTGGTCAGTCTGAATTTCCCTTTGGTCTCTGGTTCTTATTAGTCTTATATTTTAACTACTTGTTTTATGGACTAATTATTTGACATAAAGACAGACTTGACAGATAGAAGACTGTCTTGGCAGCTCTGTTCCCCATCAGCAGTGGTTGTTCAGAAGCAGGTTGTATGGTTTAGCAATAACGCAATGCTAAGTCTCTGAGGATTAGGTGAAATACTTCAGATATTACACAAGACCGCAAAAGTCTTGACGACAGCACAGACCAGTCAGTTCCGCAACAGACGTTTGTGACTCACCCTGTCTCCTCTAAATCGACTACTTGGACAAATATCATGAATGAGCATAAGTCATAGTGGTCAGAAGTAAATGTAACTACCAGTCTATAACTAGGGCACACTCACACATATGCAATGAGCTCATAACCTGAGCTCATAGATCACTTTTACCTAACTAGTCGTGCGACACAGAGGCGAAATGACGCTTGGCTCTTGCCCACAGCTTAAACGCTGTACTCCAATACACATCTTTGCTGATTGAATAGTTCAGTTCAGCTTCATGAGGTGCTAATGATGCCAAACACATGCCGTTGGGCTTCTCTCCTGTGAAGAACCCAGCATGCCTTTTTCTCTCACTCGTCCCCTATGTTTTTTCACATTCACCGCAGTTTCCGCCCCAGCGCACAGGCTGCCTTTTGTTTAGTAAAGTTCCCAGTGCAGCGCTGACATCATGGGGGCCAGCGTGCAGTGGAGGCGGCCAGTCTGAACCACACACGTTTCTGGCTTCTGGCCCCTGGATCCTGAAGGGGAGTGCGTGTGTGTGTGTGTGTGTGGGATGGGGGGGGTTCTCAAGGGAGCTTCATACAAGGCTGTCCCAGCCCATAAACCTCCAGATTAGAGAGCGCACTCTGCTGTGCACACTCTCCAATTGGCCTTGATGGCACCTCCCACGTAAACTTTTCTCTAACGTTCGCCATTCATCTTAGAGCTCTCTCTTTCCTCAGTTTCTTATTCAAGGGATTTTTTTTTAGACCACAGCTTACGTCTTACCACAAGATCCATCAAATGGATGGTATACGTACACGGCTGAACTTTCTCTGTCCAACCACAATTCGGAGCTTCCATGCTTGCCCTTAATTTACTCAGGAAATCCATCTGATTGGCTCTGTCATAACTGGAAAGAATGACAAAGTTACTAGAGCAGTTTGATATTTCCATTAAAATATCCATAATGCTCCTGCACTGCATTTGGAATGGAATATATTTATTCAAATTTCTCCCCAGTGCAACTTTAAAATGCTGGAGCTTTATTTGTGGTTTAGATATGTGCACCTTTCAGGACTATGTATAGTAGAAAAAGTCATAATTCTACCCTTCGTGTGAACTACACATTTATGATTAAAGAAGTGATATGACTAGGTAAACCTTAAGAAACCCTAAAGTAAAAGTACGTGGGTTCAATGTTTAAATGGTGTTTGTTCAGTTGAACAAGCCCTCCACACTCCACCCCCCTGTTCCCACTCACGTTACTGTTAAAGCTCCACCTATATGATCTGCAGGAGCCCAAAGAGTAGGAGCATCCCTAAAATTACATACAGGAGGCCAATCCAAACACAAACAAGCACTTTAGATAGGAAGTCGGTTTTGCAAATGGGCTTTCTCAGTGACTTAATGGGCTTGTGTTGACACAATGGCTTAAACCATTATTTTCGTATCAAGTTCTACATATTTTCCAGTTTTTTTGTACAAATATGATATTTATAAATATTTGTATAAAAAACAACCATTGCACCTTTCAGTTGGATAAAACTGAGCTTTGGAAACAGTCACTCATGGCCATCTTATAATTGTAGTTTTTAAAATTGCCTTTTATAATTATGACAGAATTCAACTGTCCTTGGATGGCCATTCTAATGAATTTTTTTTTTTTACAGATCTTTGATCTGATCTTTGGTCTTTGGTAGACTTCAACAATCCACATTACACTTTAGTTGGTTTCAGCTCCACATGAGGTTTGTGTCCCTAGGTGTGTGTTGCAAATTGTGCTAGAACCCAGCAAACTGGGGTAGGCTCAAACCACTGTTTGGGCAATAGTCCAAAAACCATTTTGCCAAGTCCAAAACTTTTTATGCCAAGTTGGCTTCTAGGAGGTACATTATCCTAGCTACTTATGAATAATTTGTGGAGTAGCGGCAATTCAACTGGCAATATCTTGTGATGTAAAGGCTCAAACATCACAAGATTTCACACCCTGCATCACTACTATATTCTTTAGATGCACCCCAAATTCAGTCCATACTCAATTGACACAGTTCATTTCACTACGTTCTTGCTCTTTCTCTCACTTTATACAGTAGTCATATCATCATCACTGCTATGTGGTACTTCTAGTTTTCTAAACACTGGAGTACTGCTTTAAGTAGGCTTCCTGCTAACAATGATTCTTCCATAAAGCCAAATTAGGCCTTACTCAAACTAAACTTGGTTCTGAACCCAAATTTCCATTTTACTTCATAATAATTCCTCCTGGAAACTTTATTTAGAGGATTACTCAGTACAGATAGTTCTCTAGGCATTCCCCCAGTGCCCTACATACCTCTTTTTACAAGTTACTGGAGAACCCGTGTCTGAGCGCTCCATATAGCACCCTTCTGTCTGTTACACAGAGATAATCAGAGTGTAGCTCAGAGCGTGTGAGGTTTCAGAGCCGATCACAGTACATGGAGGTGTGGGTGAGGTACTCTGCACTCTGC
>JAOUQY010000031.1:5343871-5357952 GCA_028566355.1 Doras micropoeus
TAGGTACAGTGTATGTATGTATATATAGTATGTGTATGTGTATATATACATCTGATTTGCTGCCTTGTGGGTGATGTTATGATGTTAAATACCATTTTTACTGTCAAAATCAGCATTTATGAAACATTTGGAAAATTCGGGCAGAAATTTTAGTTCAGCTTTACTAAAAGATGGATGGTTAAGACATTGGACTACTGACCAGAAGGTCGTGAGTTCAAATCCCACCACATCCAACCTGCCAATGCTGGGCCCCTGAGCAAAGCCCTTAACCCTCAACTGCTCAGTTGTGTAAATGAGATTAAATGTAAGTCACTCTGGATAAGAGTGTCTGCCAAATGCAATACATGTAATGTAAATGTAAAATGATAAAACTATCTAGCACTATCTCAAAAAGTGTGCAAAAAAATAAGATGCACATTAAAATAAATGATTGTCTTAGTCTGTATATGTTTGAGTGTAAATGTATTCATAGCTCACCAACAATAAATGAAATTATGCTTAAATACAGTTGATATTTGTATAGTTTATTTACAGTAGAATACAATTCCATCCTATAAATACAATCTTAAACATGCCCCATAACTTGGCTTGCTTAGTTCCACTAAATCCTTACATCACTTCAAAATGCATCCCTCACAATGGGCTTGGTTAAATTCAGTACTTTATACTGATTTGTTTGATCAATGTTAACAAAAGAAAACCATGCAAAGCAAAACTACGATGTAGCAAAATACAGGTGATATTAATGTGGTGTGGTTACAGTGATCTGTTCTTGTACAGAGCAGAGATAACATTCATAATGGCAAATGCAATCACTGGACAGAAAAAAAAGCAAAACAGCAAAAATATACATATTGAAAAGTGTTCTGTGAATCTCCATGGTGACAGAGTACACTGATGTCGTACGGATAAATTCAGTTTTAATATTTTCTAGATTGTGCCATACATCACAATACAGAATTTGCAGAGTCGCAGAGGTCAAGCTTCTTTTGGAAAAAAAAATCCTGTATAACTCAGTCTAATTCTTTTGTTTTTTTATGAGCACCTAGTCCATTGTTCCAGTGAATATTTTACAACTTAGCAAATGGAAATACAAAGATAATTTACCAGGTTCAAGCACTCTTAACAATTTTAGTGTTAAAACATAGATTAGGGTCTATAAATTTTGAGGTATTAAAAAAAAACATAATACACAGAGGCTAATAATAATAATAATTATTATTATTATTAATATTTATTATTAATTAATAGTTATTAATAAATAATATTAATAATAATGATTATTATTACTACTACTACTACAAACAACAAATAAAGGTAGCAGAACATGTATGCTGGTCAGTCAAGCTAGCATCTTTTCATGGTTCTTTTGATTGGAGCAATATAATCCAATGAACTGCTGCAGCGGGCAGTGGAAGACGCTACAAGAATGAGACAAATAAACCTAATGTTTTCACCAAGTAAAATGATTTTATACTTTAAGAGGTACTTTGCTAAATACACTGTAAAACATATATATATAATCCATGTTAAATCCATGTAAAATTGACCGTATCAAAAAATAATGTATTTCTGAGCTTACTATACCATAACATTTTGGTTTAAAACAAACCCTTGAACTTCTAATGCAATTTCTGAACATGCATAACTTAAGTTGCTTCAGTATCAGCCATTGCAAAAAAAAAGCAATTTAAGTAAAAAAATAAGTAAAGCTGTTATAAATTTAGCTGGTATGTTAATGACAATGAATCTTATACTTACATTATACTATTTGCAGACATCTGGTGAGGTCAGGGCATAACTGAATTTCTCTTTGAATTGGGAGATGTGAAAGTAACATGAAGACTTGGTATGGATAACTGCATCTTCTGATCTTTTATGTTTCAGTGCTGTCTTCTACAATTTGTTATTTCTGAACTCTGCTGCTCTTAGAACTTGTTGTGGGATCAGTGACAGGAGAGCCATTATGTTTTGAAGGACTACCAAGGACACAGTTGTTGCTCCATTCCATATATGAACTTGGGTGAAAAGAACCTCTTGTAATATTAATGCTGTTCTGCAAGTGTGTTTCCAAAGCATTGCTTTTTTGTTTTATGTTTTTGTTTTCCTGTGTGCTCTTTTAATGAAATTCTTCTTATTCTGCTCTGTAGATGGTTACCAGCTCTTATGTTTAACAAAATACATGTTATATACTATTCCATGAGACTTATTTTTACATACAAAAGAAGTGTTAAATTTAATTTTGACAATATGCCATTCACTGGACTCAATAAAAAGGAAATGTACAAGAGCAGAGACACTAACACTGATGAATGTCATATCCATTGGATCAATTCCACTGGATTTCTAGTTCTTCCAAGAAAAAACAGAAAACAAAAGTTCAACATTGATATTATGGAATAATTATAAAACATATTAAAAATAAAACAAAAATCTAACATGAAAAGAAAGCCAGCAGGATATAGCAAAAGTTCCCCAGTCCCATAGTAACCACATGCAGAGCAGAATGAATGTTACTTTAAATGAATTAAGCAATTAAAGAGCACTGTGGTTGCAATAGTGGCAACAATCTATTGTCCTCAGAGCAACAGTTTCTGCTGAGTGTTAATGCTGTTAGAGCCTGCTTTAGTTTGTCCATATTCAACGCCCCATGCATCTCTGAAGTGTATCGTCGTCCATAGCTTGGAGAGCCATAGGATGATGTGGGGAAATTCATGGAAAAACCAGATCCTGTAGCATCAAAGCTCCCTCGTCTAGAGCCAGACCTTGAACCAGTTCTGGAGCCAGACCTGGAACCTGAGGCAGATCCAGATCCACTGACATTGTAAGGGCTATATAGACCCTTAGTAGACTGAGATGATGCCTCCAGTAAACGTAAACCAGAGCCCTCCTCAATCATGCTTCTTTCCATGGCATCTTTATAAGATATCTTCAGCTTCGTTTTAGGACAAGTGAGGTATTTGGAGTACCCACTGACATCTCGCAGTTTCTGAGCAGTGCGTGCATCAAGGGTACCCTTCTTTACGGCCTCATCCAGTGATACTCTGCCTGCAACATCAGGTTCAATTAGTCCTCCTGTCAGATACTGGACTTCAAGAAAACGCTGGCCAGCTTCATAATACAGCCAACCCTTCTTTAAGGCCTGAGCTGCTGACATTTTAGTTTTAGTTCTTGGATCTTCAAACCCATGGAAAGCCTTTTGAGCCAAGGTGATACGATCTACCATTATCTTGTCTACAAGCCCTTTGTTCATTGCATCAGCAACAGTGAACTTCTCTCCAGTATTTGGGTCAATGATACCACCTGTGCAGGCTTGTGCCTCAAGCAGTCTTTGACCAGTAATGTTATCAACTAGATTTCTATGCATGGCCTCTGTGACTGATACCTTCTCTAGAGTATCTGTATCTAGGATGCCAGCAACTGGACCTGTTTCCTCTGTTGGGTCAGTCCATGTTGTTGCTGGGGTCTTGATAGATGGTACTGGGCTCATGGGATACGATGAGGTGGACCCAAAGGAAGATGAACGTGATCTAAAGCCACTCATATTTCCAGATAACATGTCTGCAAATTCAGTGATGGAAAGAGTGCCTGCACGATACTGGTCCAAAGCAGACTGGTCTATGAGTCCCTTGGTAATGGCATCATCAATGTCATACTGACGCCCAGACCTTCTGTCAATTATCATAGACTTCACACCATCTGCTGACGAAGTGGTAATTTCTTCCCATTCACATTCTTGTTCTGCAAGCTCCATGTATGTCTGATGATCAATGAGACCCTTGCGGTATGCCTCGTAAACAGACATTTCCTTTCCTGTTTCTGGGTCTACAATCACCACTCTGCGTTTTCTTACTGATGACTTAGAAGATGTCTTTCTTTCACGCTTCTTCTCCTTCAGCATTAAGAGAGCAAGTCCAGTTTCAGAGTCAGTCATGCATCGTTCCATCAGCTGAAGGTAAGTCAGATTCTCCTCTGTGTTTGGATCAAAGAAACCTTTAGTATCATCAGAAGGGTCAGTAAGAATACTGTTCATCTCCTCATCAAAAAGGCCACGCTTATATGCCATTTCCACTGGAAGGCGGTGACTTTCCTCAGGATCAATTATTCCACCTGTTGCAATTTGAGCCTCCAAAAGACGAATACCATGATCTTTAAGGATCAGACCTTTCTTCATGGCCTGAAATAGGGAAATTACCTTACCAGAGTATGGATCATTGTATCCAGTCACAGCTCGTTCAGCAGAGAGAAGCTTGTCTTTAAACTCTGGGCCAACTACTCCCATTTTTACAGCCTCACTGACTGTCAGTTTTAGATTTTTGATTGGATCAATCACATATCCAGTTGCCGCTTGAGCCTCTAGCAGTTCAAACGCTGTGCCTGGTCTGATCATGTTCTTCTTCATGGCCTGGTAGATTGACAGTCGCTCTTTAGTAGCCTCTACATAAACACCTGCAATACAACTTGTACCCTCAAGGTATTTCTTCAATTCTTTGCTGATATCTTCCACTGAAATGAGGCCTTCTGTGAGCTCTGTGTAGGTCTTTTGATCGATAATTCCAGAGCATAATAATTCATCCAAGGTGATTTGCTTTCGAAGACCCTTTACTAGCAGTTTCTTGTCTGCAAGAGACAGCAAATGCATGCCACTTTCCTTGTCAACTTTGCATCTCTTGAGTAGATTTGTATAGGATGTTTTTTCATCTGTGCCTGGATCAGTAAACCCTTCGACATCTCCACTAGATAGCCTCTCACATGTTTCTTTGTTGATATATCCTCGTTGCATTGCAACATCATTTGGAAGGTGGAAATTGTACTCATGATCCATTAGGCCACCAGTTGCAAGCTGAGCCTCTAGGATCTTTAATGCGTAGTCCTCAGGAACCAAACCTTTTTTCAAAGCTTGGTATAGTGAAATGGTTTTCCCACTGTATGGGTCTTTGTACCCCGTGACTGCCCTCTCTGCAGACAAAAGTTTGTCGTGGAGTTCTGGGCCAACAAGACCCTTGCGGACAGCCTCATCAACTGTTAGCAACTCATATTTTACTGGGTCAGTGATAAACCCTGTAGCTGCTTGTGCCTCTAACAAATCAGTGGCAACATCAGGCTTGATTATGCCTCTTTTCATGGCCTGGTAAATGCTAATCTTAGCAGAGTTGTTGGAGAGGACACCAGCAATGCTGCCTGTACCAAAGAGGTACTTCTTAACAGCTGGCATTTCCATAACCTCTCGAATGGTTTTCTTGCCTCGTTTCAACAGATTGTACGTTTCAAGGTCAATTATACGAGAGCTATATAGCTCTTCAATTGTAACTCTGCGTCGGATTATATCACATAGCATGGTCTGTTCAGTTTTAATTACTTCCCTTTGCTCAATGATTTCAATGATAATGATAATCATTCTCTCTTTTGTGATTTTTCCTGATCGGTACTGTTCAATAAGTCTTTGTTTGTCCTCTTGAGGAAGCATGTCTGATGCCAAGACATCCCACAAAGTCACTTGTTTTCCTGCAAAGCTTTTGTGAGGTATAGCTATTTCAGTGCTAGCCAAGTCTGTTTGTGCTTGTTCTTCAGTGTAAACATATGACTTCTCCACTTCTTTTGGTGCTTCAGCCTTGGAAATTGGTAAGAGGAAAAATCCAAAGTCAGGATCTTTTGTGCACCTTTTTAAAAGTTGTTTGTAAGTGACACTTTCATCTTTGTTAGGATCAGTGAAAGCCTTGATATCATCTGAAGGGTCTTTGAAGGACTTGGCCATTTGATTGCTTAAGTAACCTTGCTGAATGGCTACATCAGTGGGGATACGGTGACTATTCACTGGATCAATTATTCCTCCAGTGGCCTCTTGAACTTCAAGAAGAGGTATGGCATACTCTCGAAGAACAAGCTCTTTTTGCATGGCCTGGAAAAGGGAAATCTTGTGACCAGAGTATGGATCTTTATAACCAGTTACAGCTTTCTCTGCAGCTAAGAGCTTTTCATAAAGCTCAGGGCCAACAATGCCAGCTTTTACAGCATCGTCCACTGTGAACCTCATATTCCTGACTGGATCAACAATAAACCCACTTGCTGCTTGTGCTTCCAACAGAGAAAGGCCTGTATTTGGTGTTAGTAATTTCTGTTTCATTGCCTGATAAATGCTGAGCTTCTCTTTAGATTTTTCATCGACTACTCCAGCAATGCTTTCTGATCCTTGCAAGTACCTCTTGACTGATTCAATTTCACTAACCTCTTTTGGCTTCTTTTGGCCTTGTTGCAGCTGATCATAGGTAGCTTTGTCAATGATTTTGGATTCAAACAGGGATGTGGCACTAACCGGCTCTCTGAGACCAGTGAAAGTATCCTGCTTCTTTTTTATCTCGTTTTCATCAACCAATGTGATCACAATGCTTATGACCTTTTCAATTGTAATCTTGCCTGATCTATACTGACGTATTATCTCAATCCTTTGTTCTTCTGTTATATATTCAGAGTGAATAATCTCCCAAATGGTGACTTTTCTTCCTTTAAATGGTCCACTGTGTAGCTCCATTGTTGCCTTGTTTAAGGCTTCTTTGGACTGAACATTGAAGGTTACTTCTGATTCTTTGGACTTAGCAGCTTTTTCTGATAGTGTAAGTAATGGGAGTCCTGTCTCTTTGTCAGTAATGCAACTTTTCTGCAACTGTGCATAAGAAACATTCTCCTTTGTGTTTGGGTCAATGAACACTTTACAATCATCAGATAAGCTACTTAAGCACTTGTTCATTTCCTCACTGAAATACCCACGCTTATAAGCAATATCCTGAGGAATCCGGTAACTTTTCACTGGGTCAATGATTCCTCCTGTTCCAATTTGTGCCTCCAGTAGCCTTGTACCCTGATCTTTGCTGATAAGATCTTTTTGCATTGCCTCAAACACAGATGCCATCTTTCCTGTATATGGATCCTTATACCCACTCACGGCCCTTTCTGCTGACCGTAATTTCTCATGAAACTCGGGGCCAACAATGCCAGATTTCACAGCTTCATCAACTGTGAGTTTTTGGTTTTTTACTGGATCAATTATGAAACCTGTTCCAGCTTGGGCTTCTAGGAGATGGAGTGCAGGTTCTGCTTCAAGCATGTTCTTTTTCATGGCTTCATAGATTGGTACTTTCTCCTTAGTTGTCTCAACAAACACTCCAGCAATACTGCTTGTACCCTTTAATGCTTTTTTGACAGAATCCATCTGAGACACCTTTTCAATAGTAGTTTTGCCATTATGCAACTCGTTATATAAATCCTTGTTAATGATCTTAGAATCCAGGAGCTCAGATGCAGGGACAGTTGATCTTAAACCATCAAATGCTAATTCCTTCTTTTTGTCTTTGTCTTCGACAACAGTGATTACAATCTTTATGATTTTCTCTACAGTAATTTTCCCTGATTTATACTGACGAATGAGATCTTTCCTTTGATCTTCACTAAAGTACTCAGAATTTATGACTTCCCAGATGGTCACAGTCTTCCCCTTAAATCTTCCAAATGGCACTGATATATTTGTTTTACTGAATGCTTCTTTAGTCTGTTCATCTGTGTATGTCCTTTCAGCAGGTAATTCTGTCTGTGTAACAGGTAGAAATGGAAGCCCTGTTTCTGTATCTGTTTTACATCTTTCCAGCAGTTGGTGATAAGTGAGACTTTCTTGGGTGTTGGGATCACTAAAACCTTTTCTATCTTCAGAAGGATTGGACAACACTTTGTTAAGTTCTTCATCCAATTGACCTTGTTTACATGCTGTTTGGACTGACACGCGATGACTGTTTACTGGGTCTATTATACCACCAGTGGCAATTTGAACATCCAGAAGTTTAGTGGCTTGCTCCTCTGTGACCAGACCTTTCTTCATGGCTTCAAATAATGAGATCTTATTTCCAGTGAAAGGATCTGTGAAACCAGTTGCAGCCCTTTCAGCAGACAGCAATGCAGTGTGCAGTTCAGGTCCAATAATGGACTCCTTTACTGCTTCATTGACAGAGAGCCTTCTGTTCTTAGTGGGATCAATAATACATCCAGATGCAGCCTGAGCTTCAAGAAGCATCACAGCTGTGTTTGGTGAAATTTTCTTCTCCTTCAAAGCTTCATAGATTCCCATTTTCTCCTTGGGTTCTACTATTACACCAGCAATGCAATCCTTGCCTTTCAGGCACATCTTGACTTTTTCTAGCTTACCAAGGTCTTGCACAGTCGTTTTGCCTTTTTTAAGTTTGTCAAATTCTTTTTTGTTTAGTACACCAATTTCATTAAGTCTGCTTGCAGGCACTTTTCCCCGAATTCCATCAAATGCTAGTGGCGACTCTTCATTTGCCTTTACTCCATCAACTTCGGTAGAACCATTAAAGACCTTCCTTGTTGTTTCCTGCACTGTTGCTGTAACTAATTCATTTTCAGGCATGCTGTCCGTTTGGATCTCAATTTCTTTGGTTTGGGATGTTGTGGGTTTCGGTGCTTCTTGTAGCCTTTGAAGCTTTTCCCGTAATTTCTTGTTTTCCTCACCCATGAGTTTTTCCTGTTCTTGTTTTATCTTCTCTAGCTTCTCCATCTCTTTTTGCTTATTGAGCATCTCATCTTCTGCATCTTTCTGCTTCTTGACTGCAGTTTCCAGCATACCCTTAAGTTTCTTTTTCTCCTCTTCCATCTGCTTTCTCTGACTTTCCTGTTCATCTTTAAGGGCTTTGGCTTTCTTCACTTCATCCTCAAGTTGTTTCTCCAGCTTCATTTTCTCTGCCTCTATGGATTTCTCCTTTTTCAACAGGATTTCTTTCTCTGTAAGGAATGTCTGCTGAAGTGCTGTCTTTTCTTGTTCTATTTGCTCCTGCTGAGCATTGGCCATCTATAATGAAAGAAAACACACATTATTTAGATAAATTTAAACATTAACATATAGTATCAGGTGTTAAAATGCTATACTGTTCATTACCATGCCTTGACAGTCAATGTTAACAGTGTACAATAGTATATATAGTACACTATAATACAAGAACTGTGCGCATTAATAAAATTCATGTTATCAGTCATTAGTAATAGATGTGGAATAGAATGTGAGCATCTTAATATTAAGTGTTACTTAAACTGATTAAATAATTTTCAAGGAATTTAGGAAATTGTTAGGAAAGTGTTATGACAATACCTCTTTTGCTTTGTTTTGTAAATCTTTTTTCATTTTCTCCCTTTCTCTTTCAAGCTCAGCAATTGCATTCCGCAGATTATCTGCCTCTTTTGTGCTCGCCAATCTCTCGACTTCCAATTTCTCAACAACAGTGAATTTTTCTGAAGTTTGTCTTTCAGTCTCAGTCAAACGGGCTTTGATGTCTTCTGCCTCTTTCTTGAATTTGTTAGCTTCTTCCTCTGCTTTCAACTGTGCATTGCTTAGCTCGACTACCCTCAGTTTTAGTGTCTCAGCCTCAGCGGTTACTTCTTGTTGTTTCTTGCGTTCTGCCTCTAAGGATTTCTGGAAGTCCACAGTATCTTGCTCTAAACGCTGTTGCATCTTCTTTTTGGCCTCTAGCAGTTTCCTGGCCTCTTCCTGGGCCATGTCTTTTTGTTTCTGGAGATCCTCAGCCTCAGCCTTCAGCTTGGTTGCTTCCTGAATGGCTAACATCTTCTCCTTGAGCATCTTGTCAGCCAATTCCCTCTGTTGAGCAAGGTCAGACTCTGCAACTTGTCTGAGTGTTAAAGCTTCTTGTGCATCAGAAGTGAGCCGTGCAGCCTCTTCGGCCAGCTTTTGCATTTTGTCGGCCTCTTCCTCAAGCAATTTCTTTGTGTTTTCCTTATCTTTTTCCATAAGTTGCCGATTTTCTGCCTCGATTTTTACCTTCAATTTGAGTAATTCCTCAACCTGAATTTTGATTTTAACAAGTTCATCTTCCACCTGTGCTTTCTGCTTGATAGCATCACTGACCTCATCTTTAAGTCTTTTACGTTCATCGTCCAAGAGAGATTTCTGTTTATCTGTCTCATCCAGTTGCAGCTTTACTTTCTCTAACTCTTCCTCAACCTGAGATTTCTGCTTTAATGTTGTCTCAGCAAGTTGTTTATGCTTGGCCATCTCTGCCTCAGCTTGCTCTTTCTGTTTTAAGGCATCTTTTTCTGCTTTAGCACGTTTGGAAGCTTCTTTTTCAGCATCCTTTCTCAGTTTTTCAGCATCTTTCTGAGCTTTGGCTTGTTTAGCTGCCTCTGCTTCAGCAGCTTGCTTTTGGCGCTCTGCCTCATCTGCTTTTTGCCTAAAAAGTGCAGCCTCATTTTCAGCGCTTTCTTTGGCCTTTGCTGCCTCCTCTGCTAATTTCTTTGCTTTCTCATACTCTTCCTTTAGCTCGCTTTGAGCAAGGCTGTCCTCCTTCTGTTGGGTAAGGATATTCTGAGCTTTCTGCTCTGCAGCTGTACACCTTTGTGCAGCCTCTTTAGCTAAAATGACCTGTTTTTCAACTTCTTTGTCTGCATTATCCTTCTGCTGTTTGACCTCTTCGGCTTTCTTTTTAAGACGATCAGCTTCTTGTTGAGCAGCCAGGCACTGCCTTGCTGCCTCTTCTTCGGCAGCGGAAATCTTTTTTACTTTCTCTTCGGCCTCTTTCCTCTTTTTCTCCTCCTCTAGTACACGATTCCTAAATTTCTCTGCCTCCTCTTCTGCTTTGACTTTACTTTTCTGAGTCTCATCTGCCGTGCTCTTTAGTTTCTTCAGCTCCAGTTCAAGGTCTTTCTTTTCTGTTGATGCCTTTTCAAAGTTGAGTTTCAAAATATAAATCTCCTCTTCAACCACTTTCTTTTGTTTTATGATTTCTTCAACAATTTCTTTCTGTCTGACTAATTCAGTATCAGAGGACGTCTTTAACTGGCTGATCTTTTCTTCAATATCTTGCTTATGTTGAGCTGCTTTGTCCTCTAGGACTTTTCTTTGATAAGCTTCATCCTCAGCTTTTCTTTTCAGACGTTCATTTTCGGCCTCCTTCTCTTTTAAAGCAATCGCAGCCTCAGTTTTCACGCGAGTTGCTTCATCGATGGCAGCAAGCTTTTCTTTGAGAATCTTTGCAGCCTCGCCTCTCTGTTGGGCTGCTTCATCTTCTGCAAGCTGCCTTTGTTTCTTTGCTTCCTCAGCAACTGATCGCAGTTTAGTGGCCTCCTCAGCAAGTTCCCTCATTTTGCCTGCCTCAGACTCAAGGAGCTGCTTGCTCTTTTCAGTGGTTGACATGGACTCTTGTTCAGCTTTGGCTCTAAGTTGGATGAGAATTTCCACCTCCTTTCTTAGATTGGAAAGCTCATCCTCTAGTTGCTGTCTCTGCTTTACAGCTGTGTTCACTTCATTTTTCAGTCGTTGCAGTTCATCATCCAGTATAGCCCTTTGTTGTTCAGCATGATCGAAATCCGATTTCAAGCGGATAAGTTCCTGTTCTGCTGAGAGCTTTTGTTGAGCAGCTTCTTCAGCTTCTTTTCTTTGTTTTTCAAGCTCCTTTTCTGCTACCTCCTTCTGCTTAAGAGCAACCTCCTCAGCTTTTGCTCTCCTCTTTGCCTCTTGCTTTGCTTCCTCTTTCTGTTTCTCAGCCTCCTCTTGTGCAGCGCTCTTCTTATGGGCTTCTTCCTCAGCCTGGAGCCTTAGACGGAGCGCTTCGTTGGCTTTCTGTCTCCATATTTCCAATTCCTTCTCAGCTTGTTCTCTTGCTTTATCAGCTTCAGCTTGTTGCTTTTTTAAACGCTCTGCCTCCTCTTGCAGCTGGATAACAGCGCCTTGCTCTTGTTTCAGTGACTCCTCCAATTTTGTTGTTTTTTCGGAAAAGGAGAGATGCTTACTCTGCAGCTCTGTGGCGGCACTTTTCTGTGCCACCTCTTCTACCATTTTGATCTGCCGGTCCTTTTCCAGTTCCGCCTGCTTCAAGCGCCTCTCTGCCTCCTCTGCTTGCTGCTTGAACTTTTCAAGATCCTCCATGGCCTTTTGTTTCTGCTTCGCAGCTTCCTTCTCTGTATCGGATCTTTGTTTTAGCTCTTCCTCTGCCTTGCGTTTTTTCTGCATCTCTTCATTCAGTTGTTTCCTCAGCTTTTCCGCATCTTCCTGGGCAACCTTTCTAAGCCTTTCAGCCTCTGAGGCTTTATCCTTGAGCTGCTTGAGTTCAGCTTCAGCTGTCGATTTCTGCTTTGCGGTTGTCTCCAGCTGAAGTCGGATTATGCGGATCTCCTCCTCAATCACGGTTCGGCTTTTCAGGACCTCTTCTACCTGTTGGCTTTTAGCCTTAATTTCCTGGTCTGACAGGTTTCTGAGTTCGTGCAGTTCCTGCTGGATGTTTTGTTTCTGTTGTTCAGCATCAACTGCAACAACTTGTCTTTTGCTGACCTCCTCTTGCATTTTTAGCTTCAGGTCTTCAGCCTCTTTCTCTGCTTTGGCAATGGCCTTTGCATGAGATTCCGCTAACTGTCTTTGTTTTTCTAACTCGGCCTGCATTTCGGCTATCTTTTTCCTCTCTTCTTCTTTAAGTTTTTCTGCAGCTTTCTGTTATTCAAAGAAGCAAAAGTAATGGAAATATAAGACAAGAGTTATGTAAGGTTACAAATTATATCTGTTATATCTGACTAAAAGTAGAAGAATCTTGTAAGTCCAAAATTGTCAATAAATGAAAATATTTGCTATTTAATAGGTGGGGTGTTATTTGGTTAAGACAGCTTAAATCACTTTTATGGCACAAATAATGAGACACAATCACTTCACAGCACAATAAAACAACTGTAATACTGAATGAAATCATGCTATTGAGATGTTACTCCTGGGAATGGCTTGGAAAATAAGCACAAAATGTAAGTTCCTTTGTAGAACTCTGAACAGGTGATAGCCTATGTAATGTGTAAATGTGAAGAGAAAAGGTTTTACATAATAATTTGAGTCTCATGATTAAACATAAATTAATTTTCAGTTTGACAGTGAGAAAGAAAGCCAAGCATGACTAGGCATAGCAGAAGTGCAAAACGTATGCTAAAAACTGAAATGTTTTGTCAATTTGATTTTGTTTATATTATGCCATTATCAAGCCTAAAGTACACACAGTCTAGTGATGCAGCAAAGAACGCATTGAAATATAGGACTACTGCAGAACACATGAAAAAATGCATCTGATGAATGTCAAAGTGGTACATGACTCTGACTTAGCTGTATTTTTCTCATTCTTTGAGAAGAGAATATAACAGTCATGTAAAGTCATGTATCATAGTGAGAGACTAATGTGCTGGCAAAATTCAAATAGGATGACAATGTGCAAAATTTACCTCATTAGCGCCCAAACATGATAAACATTCATCATGATAAAGCACTGGCAAGCCATAAAGAAGCAAACAAGCAGAAATGCAAGTTAGAAAGGAAAAAGGAGTAAAGAACAAAACTGTGCTTCTCATAACAGAAAATATTTAGAGAAAATGTGACATTCAACCTGAAGCAGTCTATAACTAAAAAAAAAAATAAAAGAGCACAAGCAAAGAGGAATAAAAGTGTTATTTCAGTTTTCTCAAGAAATGAATTCCAAAGAAAAAAGAGGTATCCCACCATCCAGTGTTTAATGGTGTCTGCTGGTTTAAAACGTGCACGCGGTATTTGACAGATGGTATTTTGAGTTTGCTTCAGGCTGAGGGCTATCGACAAATAGTTTTGTCAGCTTTCTTTTTGTGTCATAGATACAGAAAATGCATCCCTACACATTTGAAGACAGATAATGAGAGACAGAAAGTGTCGCGGAAATGGAAAGTGCTGCACCACTAGTGTTTATCATTACTCATATCCAAGGTGAGCACCTTTTCCACTATCTTACAGAGGCCATGTGGAAGTAGTGTCTAACTCAGAAAATGCAGAGATAAAAAAAAAAAGACTTGAAAATAAACCTAAAATCGATTTTAGTTTAAATTGTGTCTCAAAGTTTACATAACACAGAACCATTACGAGTTTTAAAACATTTTTGTCTTGTCCAGTCAACACTGTGTAAGTATTCACCCCCTTGAACTGTTTCCTGAACTGGGATTAAATGTCACAAATCTACACAAAATAGCCCATAATACTGCACACACACACACACACACACACACACACACACACACAC
>JAOUQY010000031.1:5416280-5427953 GCA_028566355.1 Doras micropoeus
AGAAGAATGGCTTAAAATCCCTCTGACCACTGTGCAGGACTTGTATATGTCATTCCCAAGACCAATTGACGCTGTATTGGCTGCAAAAGGAGGCCCTACACCATACTAATAAATTATTCTGGTCTAAAATGACAGGTGTTTCAGTTTCATTGTCTAACCCCTGTAGATATGGCTGTACTTCACCAGGCATCGCTGAATTGTTTTAATGGCTGGGCTGCAAAAATCTAAGGTTATCAAAGGTAAATCTAATCCGAATTTCTACATTTTATAAATAGTATCTTTGGGTTTTATATGATTAACTGTCACCTTTTATGCCTTTATGTAAACGATAAACAAACAAAAGTGAGTATTATGTAAAAGAATATAGAATATAGAATAAAATACAGTTAAAGAATGTTGAAAGAGAAAGAATGTTGTTTTTGCAAAGGAAAGTTGCAATGCAAGTAAAAACACTCAATGGAAAAAGAGTAGGCTGACTATTAATCATGAGCTCTGGATATGAAACATAACTGCTCCCTAGATTAAAGTACTATTAAACCACTGAAAATGTGCAGATTGCTCCAGATATACATTTGCAAACACCATAAATAAATAAAAATATATGCAGATAAATGCAGCTCCAGTTTTGCAAAGTTGATGTGGAAAATCTTATGTTTTCCTCGGTAGTGAAAGCTTCTGGACGTGTCCCAGGATGCAAAGCTTCTTCAGCCGCCCAGTTTTCCTCCCTGTTATTATATTCCATCACACCGCACTGCCTGGCAGAGCCAGGACCAGGGCTAACTGGAGCTCTCTATAATTTAAGTACTGACACAGCTCAGTGGAACTTAGAGAGAAGAAATAAACCAAGCAGGATTAAAATCAAATGCTTCAGGCTGTTGGAGCATACGATGAGAAACTGTTGCAGAAGCTGAAGAGGAGCATTGGCATTATAAATATAAACATTGTGGGGTTTTACATTTCAGAGTTATGGCTGTTTTTTTTTCCATTCACACACAAGTACAATTTGTGCTTTTTTAATTTTAAATGACTCACTTGTGTGTAAACGTTTTATTATCAGTTTCCTTTACTGGCTCTGATTCTGTATTCATTTATGGAGAGAAACACCTTGTGGAATAATTGCTTGCCAAACTGAGAAACAATGACAAATCAGAATGAACAATATCAGACAATAGAAAGGGGTATGGGTGTCCCTTTTTAAGGGGAAATTTGAAGGAAACTGAATTCAAAGGCAGCCCCAGAGGAGTTTTTATACATAACGGTGACTCAGTGGTTAAGACTGTAAGCTAATGGTTAGATCGTGAGATTGTGAGATCAAACCCAAGGACTGCCACAGAGATACTGCTTGATCCAGACCTAGTAAGTAACATATGAACTAATCTGCTATGTGCCAGGATTGTCTCCTGTTTTAACTGTAAAGTTTATAATTATCAGCAAGAATGCTCCTTACGCTGTCATTACACTTTAAGCTAAGGAATTTACTCCAGGGCTTTTCCAGAAGGCAGACCTGCAATTTAAGGCCACTTGACCCTGTGACCCAAGCCATCTTACTCCACCATCAGCAAACTTGGAAAGTAACTAATACGTTCTTCTTGCACTTAAAGGAAACCGACACCCTGAAACACATTTTAAAAAGTTTATATTTAAATATTTGTGATGTGTTAAGTGATGGTTCTGGTGCTAATCTGTTGGTTGGTGCTACATTTTCATTATTCCTGTGAGCTGTTACGTTCTAACGCTTTCCTTGTGAGAGCTTCATCCTGTTCTGAATAGCAGTTCGTGTCAGACAAGGTGAAGAGGTCAGCTGCCACAAAGCATACTTACTCGGCTCTGGAGACCATTAAACCTCCCACACCCAGAAGTTAGAGCACAAACAGCAGCTTACCTGAAAATAGAACAAAATAAAACCACAAAATGTTAGCTGGCTTTTTTTTTGCACATTTTTATTTTTTTAAATGTCACACATTTACAACCCGGATGGAGGTGGTAGTGCAGGATTGAAAACAGATCCCGGTTTAACAGGAAAATCTGTTAAAGAAATCAGACAGACCCAAATGGGCTGCCTATTAAAACAGGGAGGGATGAAAAGAAAACACAATAGCTGTAAGGTGGTGCAGAGTGAGAGGCATGTTTGTGCAGCAGCAGTATATTTCCTATCACTTAACTCGTGACATTATCACATAATGTCCTAATGCGTGGCTGTGTCTTTCTCACTAGTTTAGAGCAGGAGGAGAAGCTCTGTACTGTTGTGGCAGCGCCACCTGCTGGGAAATTAAATAAGGAAGTATAAAGCAGGGCACACCCACATGAGCCAGCATGTAGAATAGTTTCCTCCTCTACTATAGTTTTGTCTGTTGAGTTGAAATCGATTAGAGGAAAAAAAATCACAAAACTGTGACCAAAATTGTGCATCCTGCCTTACAAATCCAACACACAGCCATCCCAAAGGTGATAAAGAACCTGTCTTATGAGCATCACTACTTCTTGATTCTTGAGTAGGAGAGATTTACGTTGTAATCTTTAAGAGATGTTTTACATGTGATTTTGGCCCTGTTAGTAGGTTATACCACAATCATCAGAGTATCCTATATTTTCAGGTCAAGGTTAGGGGTTTAGCTCTGTGAGTGTCTGCCTGCATCTTGTGTTAAAATAGTTTAAAATAGTATAAAACATACTAATAGAGATAACCAAGAAAACAAGTTTAAATATCCACTAAAGTACCAGAAAAACTGGTATACCAGTTAGTACTTGGTAGGTCCCCTACAGGATTTTGGAGGGAACATTGCACAGTCCTCATGCTGATGTTCGTTGAGGCCCCAGCACTGAATTCCGATGTTACTCGAGGCAGTGTTGCACGCCTATCGCGTGAAACAATTCTTGCCAGCCGGCGCTGGACGCTGCTATGTATTTTGCATAGTACCAGTTTTTCTGGCACTCCAGTGTACTACCTGGCATAATGAAAATTGGCATTATGACAACTGGTGTCTGTTCGTCTTCAATATATTAATAGAATCTGTTGCATTTTGACCACTTTGACTTTTAAAGTTTGAGGGAAAAAAAAAAAAGGTGGCCATTGACGTTAGCAATGAACATGTGGTTGAAAAATACTTAAATCATCTGGTTGTAGTTCAAAACAGAACGATGGAAAATGGAACATTTTTATTCCAGCTCTGAAATGAAATTAGATTTTCCCTCAATAAATAACAGTGAGATGATCTGTGGGAACATTTACTAAAATTAACTGCAAGGGTTTATTTTTAGAAGTGCAAAGGGTTTCAGCTACACATGCTGCTGTCATATAGAAATAACTTATAACTTATAGGAAAAAAAGAACATAAACCAATGAAATATCAGCTAATGTGCAGGAACTGGTATAAACATGTAACACTTTTCATTATGTTTTAGCACATGGCAGGTCAAAAAATACCCAGGTCAAAAAACCTTTAACTGTAGACTAGGATAGGAGCACATATATAATATATAAGCTCTTATATAAGCTTTACTCCCAGCTGCTGTGGTGAACAGAAACCCATAAAACACTCAGGCTATTTCACAGTATGGTGCAGTCATGTGAGATGCAAAACCGATCACACAAAAAATAGCCCAGGCACTCCCGGAGACGTGCATTTATTTTTGGATAAAGCTACCGGACTACACGGACTATCGTTTGCATAGCGAATAGAGAATACCGGCAATGGGCAAAAACCGAAAAACTAATTTTTAACCATACAATAGGACCAATCAATCAAGAACTGAATAGGAAATCAATATGAAACCTGGAGATGTGAGTACATGGAGGTATACATTTTAGCAAGCAAGAAAGCAAACAAAAAATCAAGTGAACAATCAGATTGTGGATTAAATGAATAAATAAACTAATAACTAAGTAATGAATCTAATGAATACAGTAATAATTAACTAATAAATACATTTTAAAATGTATTTTAAAACAATTCTGTTTCAGTATTGACAAAAATTAAGGACAGTGTTATTGTCTGCTTTTAAAATTGTAATTAAAATAAAATTTTTGTATAAAAACCTTTTTACATTTTTTGCATCTTATTTTCCTTTTACTTTTACTTTACTTCCATTTCCTCCAAATGGGTCAGCAAGAAACTGGCTGAAATGTCAAGAAAATTCAATTGAATCAGAGATAGCATAACAGTGATAACATCTAAATGGCCATTTTTGAAGCATGACTCAGCATTTCACTGCTGTTTTTGCAGATTACTAGATACGATGAAATACAGATACACTTTTTGCTTTTTAGGGGCGTTACTCAGCATCCTTTCTTCTTTGTCTGCTCTCTTTTTGCTATGAGAGCATCTCTGACTGCACTGGGTGCATGTTTTAGAGAATATAAAAATGCCTAATAGAGCATAGAGCATGCATTATACAGTATAACGATCACAAGGATAATACGATATAGCGTATATGCGTAGACAAAGGCATAATATGATAATATACAGCACTTCTGAAGCAACAACAATAGAAATATCTCACTGTTCATTCAGAAAGCAGTGGTATGCTGTATAAAATGGTTTCATGTATGAAGAAAGTAGCTCAAGTCGAAGGATCAGTTTGCATGTAGCTTTTAAACTTGGGTTGAAAAAGATTTTATCGGCACTTGTGAACAACATCTGTTTTGTCCAGATAAAAGATTACAGCACACAAGCCTCAGGCAAATAAAAAGATAAAGGAATATTACAGGTCATGAGAGCTTCCATACATATGGTCAGTTATGAAACTCACCAGTGATTGAACATTCTGCTGTTCGATCACCGCATAAGCACATAGCTACTGTCCTGGGATCATAAAAATCAGAATAAATAACTGGTTCCTTTGCTCTGGAATGTGCTTTTGACAGATTTAATAACGCATTGATTGATTCAGAATCTGATATTTTCCCACTGGTTCTTATTACTGGCAGAAAAAAACTATACAATCTTAGAGAACAATTTTACGGCAATATAACTAGAAGACAAATGCTGGATGCTTGGGTCATCTGGTTGGTTTTTTTTTTTTGCAGGTTTCCAGAAAATGCTATTTTTTTTTTCCTTTTAATGGCTTGCTCCCATTCTTGGGGTCACTGTGTCTTAATCTGGTGCAGGTTTTTATGCCAGATGCCCTTCCTGACACAACCCTCCCATTAACTGGGCTTGGGACCAGCACTGTGTGTGTATTGTGCCCCTTGGTTGAGTGTAGGGTTGGGGGCCTTGCTCAAGGGCCCAACAGCGGCAGCTCTGATGTTGGGGATTGAACCCATGACTTTCCGATCGACAACCCTGGGGTCCTAACCTACTAGGCTATCACTGCACCTCAGAAAATGCTATTTAATGTACTGAATTTGATATCTTTATGAAAGTTTCCAATTTTTCCACACAAACCACAAAAGAAACACTACCACACCCATAATGCACATGTGATTACCGCATTAAAACTGCTTCGCTCAAATAATAACGTGTAAAAGCAGCTGTTGTACTTTCACATATGAAAAATGTATGGATAAGCATTTTCAGTGCAGACAGATAGAGCTCTAAAGGAAGTGCCTAAATATTTGCTGATTGCACGCATATGCCATAAAACCTTCCAGATTGGTCCTTTGTTGGAATGTCAGATTTAACAACATGAGAACAGATACGGTTAGATCTTCTGTCATGTCTGTCTGATCCTGAAACCTTTATTGATAGAGTGTATGAGTGTTAAATGTGTTAAACTGTATACTGTTTTCAGTAATCAGTATTGCTGTTAGCAAATGGACACGAAAGCATTCAATATATTGAAGCTGATGAATGTAAATACTGTAGTATTATAATAGTAGACTAGATCTAAAAACACTGCAATAACAGTGTATGCAGAATGACACCAGATCACATTTGCCCTATCTTCCCTTGGCTCAAACACTTTAAAATAATCTAAAGGCAAAGCAGACACTTGGTTTTAAATGTGTTTATCTTCAGTGCAATCTTTTCAGTCTGGTAAAAAATTTGTCAGCCTGGTTTACATCAGAAAAAAATCTTATTGTCTAAGTCAGAGAACTCTAGCCAAGTCTGATTTAGAATAAATGCAGCCACTCTGGGATCAAAAGAGAGAAAATAGAGGGGAAAAACCCAACAGAACATTCCTTAGACTGGGTATGAAAACACACATGCACACACCCACACACATACACACACACACCCACACACTTTTGTCTTACTTCCCTTATGAGTATCTTCCATTATTATTTATGCTAATTTATTTAAATCCTAATCCTAAATCTAACCTTAACTTTAAGATCAGTAACCAATAAGAAACCATGTATGATCCTTTAGGGTTTTTTAAAAGAGATTTATTTTAAGCCATTTAAAAAAAGAAGTCACTTTTCTACATGGGGACCAGCCAAGAGTCCCTAAGGACAAACAGTCTCATTCCTACTCTTCCTATTCCTACACCCTATTACCCGATGATATTACAAGATATATTAGCATGGCCACACACACACACACACACACACAGACACAGACTTTGTCTTACTAAACTTGTGAGGACCTTCCATTAACATAATTATTAATGCATGCCTAACCCTATGCAATAATTAATGCTATGCCTATGCCTATGCCTAACCCTAACCCTAACCCTAACCCTAACCGTTACCTCAGTAATGAAAAGGCAATTTTTTGGCTTGTTTAGTGTTTTTAGTTTTGTTAAAACCTATTAAAACTCACATTCCTTATGAGGACCAGCAAAATGTTCCCACAAGGTTAAAAATATCAGATATTCCTATCCTTATGTGGACAATTTGGTCCCTATAATGTATACAAACATGATCACACACACACACACACACACATACACACACACACACACACTTTGCCTTGTTTCCCTTATGAGGACCTTCCACTGACTATTTCAATCCTACTCCTACATCTAACCTTAACCTTAACATCAGTAACCAAAAAGAAACCTTGCACAAACTGTCTTACACACCCTCTTCCTATCCCCCCCATATAGACCAACTCCCAGAAAAGTAAATAAGGTGCTACACTGTAACTGAAAATCAGACGTATCCTGTTCTACACATTTCATATCCTGTTAAACAGTCCCTCAGTTTGGAACACATTCTGTTACCGCTCATATCTACAGCACACCTCTATAACAGAGTGACAGTTCTCCAAGTGTCTCCTCCTTGCCATCCTGCTTGCATTACATAACCAGCATGGCTCAAATTCTAGCATAATCCAGTCGTTCAAATGTTGTATTTGTCATGCATCAGTGGTGCTGTACACAGCTTTAAACCCGACAATGTCACTTCATAAAGATGCAAGCAAAAGTGATGAGCAATAATATAAATAATTCAACAGATTATTAAGCAATTAGGAATTATTAATTAATTTATTTTACGGCGATATTGTTATTTATGTTGTTGTGTAGCTTTCAGCCAAATGTAATGGTGAGTATGTCTTAGAGTCTCCAAATGGAGAGAATCTCTTTTTGTAGCCAGATCATCATCATCATTTTGTTTGAGTCGCTTTAAGATAGGCATAGATAATATATAACCCCCTGTAAATGACGCAAAATACTTTTTTTGCTCACAGGGGCCTCACTACAAGAGACGCCACTGAGCCGAAACAGTATTTTAGTTGCAAAAAAAATAAAAGGTGTAAGGGATATCTGAGAAAACATACAGCAAATATACAGAACACATCAGCTCCTGTAATAAATGGCAAAATTGGAAAAGAATGCATTTTTACATATTTAGATATAACGAATTTTTGACTGTTTTTTTGTTAGGATGGTTAAGATCATCTTTATGCATTGCACTTTATTGTATTTATTAAATTTACCATGCAAGTGATTGTATGCTCCCTTTAATTTATTTAGTAGGGTTTGCAGTTCTTATATGTCTTATATGAATGTACTTGGTCTAACACATTATCTATGTTTACAGTTTCTATGTTAACAAGTGACACAGGAAATTGTACAGTGGATGCTGCACACAAACATATTTATAAATGTGTGTAATTGCTGATATAGTTTCCTGTGAGAAATTGTATATTTAGCATTTTTGAAAGGAGTCTCCAGTGCACAGCTGAAGGCCTTTGGAGTTTCGTATAGTAACTCGATAAACTGCATTTTTTTGTCTTTCACTTCAAGAGACAGAAAAAAACAGAAAACTTTTTATAGCTGCTATAACATAAGTGATAACTGGGAATGTATTTATTTTGCAGACTTTTCATGACTAACAGCAACTACAAAAAATATATATTTTGATATGTTACTATATTGTTAGCAATTGGCTGTGGTATAGGAGAATAAAACACATTGGGACATGCTGTTACTGGAAATGATTCCACTTTAAAGCGTTACAGTCACTATGCTTTGGATCAGGCCTGTCAATTATTATTTTCCTATACATTACTATATTCCTTACAATTTACTATATTCCTAACTGTCCCACTAGACTACACTTATTTCTAACATCAATCTGACATGACCTTTAAATCTTTCTTGTTCAATGAAGCAATAAAGAAGCAACATTCATTCACACCAACCAAGGGCCTTTAGAATTAATAAATGAACACTGGACAAAAACAAAGGACCAAAAACTCATTAATGAGTCTCAGTAAATTTATGCCAAGGCCCACTACAGCTTTAGACAACAAAAGCCCAGAGAGACACTGGCAGTTGGCCTGCTATGAGGTATAATGAAAGAATGCAGCATTCATGAGCATATTAAATACCTTGCTAAAATAACAAAGGCTTTTGGTCTGTTCAGGACAAACTACGAACTCAGTAATCACACACGTCATTACAGGAATTAATACACTTTTTTTTAAAATAACAGACTCTAGGTATAACGTTCATGCAATAAATTAACCAGAAGTATCTACAGTCTGAATGTAACCTGCCTTGTACACAAACACACACATGCTGAAGTCTGGAAATGAACTGTCTGGAACCTGCCAGGCATTTTAACTAAGTCTGCTGGAAAGGGTGTGAAGCTTTTGTCAGTCTTAACACTTGGGAAAATACTCATTCAGGCCACAGCAGAAGGGTTTTTTACATCCTTGTCCAGAAGCATTTCTCTTCAGACAGTGATTGAACAGCCCTGTCACAGAGTGCTTTGCAAAATATTCGGTTTCACCCAAAATACTTTTGGAGCAGCTTTGAGAAGAAGCTGTGTGTGCTTCATCATTAGTTATTCATGCCTTGGAAATAAAAAAGGACCTGAGACAAACAGGGAGTGAACTCAGAGAGTTCATTTACTCCTGCTGATCCCTGTCACAGGAATACTGCATTTTTGTGAAAAGTGTTGTGAAAAGATGCAGCTCTGTTTAAAAATGCAGGTAGCTGGGTTGTTGTTTAAGTTTGAATACGTCTCATGAAATGACTCAGCAAATATGCACTGCATTGACAGAGCCATTAGTCACTCCAGGGTTTCTGAATAACAGATCGATCTCCTGCTGTGCAACTGATGAATCACACAAGGTGAAGCTTGGAGCCAGACAGAACATGAGATACCAACAGGAACAAACAGAAAAGGTCACAAAAAGTAATGTTTTAAACATTATTCACTTCTTACAGCCTTAAATGAACCGAAAACTATTAATTAATCGTGGTCTTGTGATAGGATTCTGATTTAGGAATATTCTTCATGCTGATTGGGATTTTAATAGAGAGAAAATGGATTTCTGTGATACTTCTGTGACAGTCCTAGTCCTTTAAGTGAGGGATATTTGCATATATTTGTTTGTCCTGATTCTCCTCCAGTTCTGGCCTGGGGACTGTGATAATATTTTGTCTCATAAACTCAAAATAGAGGTAAAGTGACCTGATATCCTATAGCATGTTGCAAACAACAACTTCAGTGTAAACTGACTGTTAACTGGCTTATGCATTTTGGATTTGACAATGGTTACTGGTCAGAATTTTTTTTTGCCTTAAATGCAGAAAACTGTGCTGTGGGTTAATATTTGATAAGGCAGGACTGACAGCTCCTGAAGTAGCGGAAGACTTCATTTAGCTCATTTGCACTCTCTGAATCTTCCACACCCATTATTCCACACTTGCCAGAGGTGAGCTTTGCTCTCACCGTTGCTGTGGTGATGCAGCTCTAAGGGTGCCGCATGCATGCCGCATCCTTGCAAAGAAGGAATTGTTAAAAAGTGTGATATAAATGCAGACTTGAGCCTGACGCTGACCTCTGCAGCAGCATCATGGCATACAACCACTGGCTTCCCTCCCCCTATAGCCAGCACACAAGTTAATCCATGAATGCTCCCGGACAAAGGTGGTATTAGCTTTCAAAATGACAGGCTGAACAGAGAGGGAGGGAGAGATGGAATCTAAGCTCTGCTGACGTTTGCACTGATTTCAGTTTGATGACTTAATGCATAGCACATTCCTCTTCAAGCTGATGTGTGTGTGTGTGTGTTTGTGTGTGTGCATGTGTGTGTGTGAATGAGAGAGAGAGAGGGTGTGTTGAAAGACAGAAAGAGAATTCAAGCAAGAAAGATACAGGCAGTACCTTTAAGAGAGCTGATCTCATGCTGGATCGACCTGGATGTATCCATGCTCCTGCAGTTCCCACAGCTTCTTTAAGGATGTGTGTATGTGTCTGTGTGTGAATGTGTGTAAGTGCACTGCGCAAAGTGAGTGAGTCCTGCAGTCTCCACTACACTGGCAGATCTAAGCTCTGCTCTCTCACTCAGCCTGCAGTTGTACTTGCTGACTTCTGTTTTTCAGTCATTCTGTCTCTCTCTCTCTCTCTCTCTCTCTCTCTCTCTCTCTCACCCACTCCTGCAGGGGAAGTATCAGAGGAAAAAGTGCTCCCCTCCCTCTCACCCTCCTCTTCCTCCCATGCTTTCCTCCTTCCACCAAACCTATCCTATCCCCTTGTCTCTGAGACGTTATAGCCAATGAGATTGCCGGACAGTTATCACGTTCAATTGATGGGGCACTTGGCACCAAGAAGTGGCTGCAGATACTATAAAAGAGAGAGACAGGATGAAAGACAGAGAGCGAGCAGGAGAGAGACAGACAGAGAGAGACTGCCCTCCTGTATTCTCCTTTTCTCTGTAATTTATTTAACCACTGTTTATTTTGGTCCAGCACTCCAGCACAAAGGCTAGTACATATAAACTCTCCCCATGTATAAAGGTGGCATATTTTTAAGGCAATTCATCCTTAAAACTACCAAAGCTCTACAATGTTCAGTGGAAAAAAGTACTCGTTTAGGGCTGTATGACAATATATCAATATCGCAACTTAATATCATGAAAAATGATGATTCCATCGTTTTAAAATGTAACAAGTAACAGTCTGGGTGTTTAAACCTTTTCTATTTATCTATTATTTGTCTATTTAATAGCCTTCTCAATCACTGCCAATGATGTGTTAAGGCTACGTCAGTGAAGCAGACTTAAAAAAATTTGCCCAAGAAATAAAGGGGATATATTAAAATAGGATATGTGAATATACAGTCTGGGCTAGAAAGAAATCAGCCCCAGACTCTACTTTATACCATACTGTGTACTTATATTTATGAGCACTAGTTCTGCCATTGTTGTCGGTTCCAAGTAAAAAAAAAATATCCATTTAAGACATTTGTTACCAGGAAATACAGGGGTTAGACAATGAAACTGAAACACCTGTCATTTTAGTGTGGGAGGTTTCATGGCTAAATTGGACCAG
>JAOUQY010000031.1:5432532-5455837 GCA_028566355.1 Doras micropoeus
ATTTTCCTGTATACAGTTTTTTGCAGCTTCTCCATATCTTAAATAACTGAGTGAAAACATTCCTTTTTTATTTTTGAGGAATAACAATTCAATATAATGTGTCGTTTTCTTGAGTAAAAACTTGAACAAAGTCTCCTTCAAATTAAAATCACAGCGGTAGCCAAGAGCACAGCGGTGGAAGAAAGCGGCTATGCGTCTCACTCGACCCAACAACTGACTGACGCAGTTTACAAAGTTTAGTCCTGCTTGGGAAACAAGCTTTTAAGTGTGGGCAAAACATTTTATGTGTGGTGCCAGTCCAGCCTCCTTCACCACTATGTCAAGCGTTGTCTGTAACGACAGCAATGTTGTGATTAGCTTTTACAAGCTCCCACTCTGAAACAGCCAATTTCCTTGGCAATGTTTAGCCTGGTGTGTGACTCGAAAAGAGGGCGAGTTTGGAGTACGAAGCTCGCCATTTCCCACACTCCTGTGATCACATGTGCTGTTACAGAGACTTAGCTATGGGTAGCCCTTGTAGTCCACCCGTCGCTACACTGTCTGCCTCTTTCAAAGTTTGCATCACGTTTGCTTCAACAGTATGACATCAAATAATGAAGTACTTTAATTTTTACTTTAATTCTAATATCAACATCATTTTCAAACATCTACAATCAACGCGTGTTATTTTTTTTGCTACATTTGTCTTCAAAAACACCCACATAAAGGCTACAATCGACAGCTAATGGAGATATTTGTTGAAAACAATGCTTAGCCACACTACAGAAAAAAGGTTAACAGCCTCCATGCTTTTAATTTCCCACAGAAACCACATGTTATGAAAGCTGTCTAACCTTTACCAAAGACTATTAATATTTAAAAAAACATGACTTAAAATCTTTTCAGAAATTCTGCCATATTAGCTGATATTAGCAACCCATCCACTGTTATCACAGAAGATCACTAATACTCATAAATATGATAAAATCCTTTCAGAATTCCTATCAGTTTGGTTCATGTTAGCTAGCTGGCTAGCAAAATCTGTGCTACTATTGATTTCCTTCTGATATCCATATATGGGAATATCAGAGTGTCTTCATGTCCATATATGGAAAGTGGTTATGAAAACTAATAATCTTTGTTAAAAACGAGAAGCTCACTAACAACAGCTAACCTGACAGGATTTCTGCAATGTTGTTTTAGTCATATTCATCCATTTAAATATTCTTCCTTGCTAACACTTATTTAGCATTAGCTAAGCTGACAGGAGGATGCACAGGCTATCTTAAACCATTTCTTCCAGCCAATAGCATTGACATTTAATAAGAAACAAAAAAAACTTTAAGAAATAACTCATGATCACTGTGATCTAATGAGCTGTATAAGTACTGTATAGATATCTAATGGAGCAGTTTGCTTAAAAGGAACTAATGAAGGCTACTTTCTCTCTGTATTTGTTTTCTAGCATTACTCTGCTAGCTAACTTGCACTGTCCTGACAGGGATTCTGAAAGGATTATTCATAAGCGTTTACAAATATTCAGTGCCAATGCTAGGTAAATAGATAACTACAGTTCTACACATGATGATCTGAATATACACACAGAGCACTGATGCTAGATCAGAAGTACTTATGTGGAACAAATTTGTATCCAGTTTTCTCTTTGAGAGGACCCAAAGTTCGCAGTCTGTGATTGTGTGTAAAATCCATAAGCCACAGGATGAAAATAACACACACACACACACACACACACATATATATGTTTGTATTGCTATACTTGTGTGGGCTTTCCTTTGACATAATTATTACTGCAGCTAAATAAAGCTTACCCTAACCCAAACCCTAACCCTAACCCAAATCTTAATCTCAGTAATGAAAAGCGACTTTTTCTCTCTTTTAGTTTTTATTTTTGTTCAAATCTACAAGAAAAATAAACCAACTTTCCTTACAGAGACCAACAAAATCCTATACTTATGGAGACATTTGGTCGCCACAAAGCTAGAAAAACATGGTGCACACATACACACACACACACCCACCCCACACACACAAACCTGTCACAGGATTCCTGGCATCAGCCTGGCATTGCTTGCCAATATTAGAGTCAGAATCTGCAGATCTGCATGTTTGAGCTTCACCGTATCCATTGCTGTGAGATCCTGTCATGTGATACAATGTTTGCGGTTTTGCACTATGCTTGTTTCTAATCTGAATGTATTTTGTTCCAATAAACAACTGTAATTGTAGTTTAAATATCCTTGATTTTGTAGGCAAGCAGATCTTTTTTTTTTTTACTTAGTTGCTATTATTAACTGCTGTGATGGCACAAAACTTGAAGCTTAAAAATCATGTACCATTTCTTATAACCTGGTTTTAAGAATCTATCCTATTTATGTCACC
Source organism: Doras micropoeus (assembly GCA_028566355.1). Lineage (NCBI taxonomy): Eukaryota > Metazoa > Chordata > Actinopteri > Siluriformes > Doradidae > Doras > Doras micropoeus. The sequence goes on from JAOUQY010000031.1 coordinate 5,434,912, forward strand.
CCACTTTAAGCCAAATAGGCTACTTTAGGAAGGAAAATAACCAAAGCATTCTCCTTTTGAAATTAGCTATAACATTAAAACCACCTCCTTGTTCTACACTCTTTGTCCATTTTATCAGCTCCACTGACCATACAGGACCCCCACAGGACCCCCACAGAGCAGGTATTATTTGGGTGATGGATGATTGTCAGAGCTGCAGTGACCCTGATGGGGTGGTGGTGTGTTAGTGTGTGTTGTGCCGGTACGATCGGTTCAGACACTGCAGCCCTACTGAAGTTTTTAAACACTCACTATCCACTCTATTAGACACACCTACCTAGTTGCTCCACCTTGTTAATGTAAAGTCAGAGACAGTAACTCATCTGTTGCTGCACAGTTTGTGTTAATCATCCTCTAGTCCTTCATCAGTGCTCATAGGACGCTACCTACCGGACACTGTTGGCTAGATATCTTGGCTGGTGGACTATTCTCAGTCCAGCAGTGACACTGAGGGTTTTAAAAACTTCAGCAGCACTGCAGTGTCTGATCCAATCGTACCGGCACAACACACACTAACACACCACCACCACATCAGGTCACTGCAGTGCTGACAATCATCCACCACCCAAATAATACCTGCTCTGTGGTGGTCCAGTGGGAGTCCTGACCACTGAAGAACAGCATAAAAGGAGGCTAACAATGTCTGCAGAGAAACAGATGGACTACAGTCTCTATCTGTAAAACTACAAAGTGCAGCTGTATGGTCAATGGAGCTGATAAAATGGACAAAGAGTGTAGATACAAGGAGGTGCTTTTAATGTTATGGCTGATCGGTGATTGTAAGTGTGCTTTCTCATGCCATGCATTACCTGTTGAAGTGACTGATAAGCTGTGTTACTCATGTTAAGCTGTGTTTAATTAGTCTTCTTTAACTTTGTGACTTTAAGTACATGCTTTAGACCTCATATATACAGTATATAACACTGCTATTCATATAGCAAATTATAAATAAAGCTAATTGCACTGGGAAACACACAGTTCATTTGGGTTGTGCCGTAACTCAGTGTTTTGTGTCATAAAGTACTTCAAATTAGGAACTCGGATCACTCTTCCATATCGTGCTCAAAGAGTTAAAGAGTTACAGCAATGCGTGGTGTCATAGTGATAGCAATCACAAACGTCTAAATGCACAGTTAACCTGGTGACACCACAGTGTCAGGCAAGCAACATGAGCAATCAGATCTGTCTCTGAGAAAAAACAGGAAAGAAAAATAAATATCATTTCCTCCTCAAAAGAAGAAAAGTTAGATGATATCAAAATTCACACATATTCATTCTTCCAATTATCTGATATGAGAAAGAATGGAAATCAATAAACATTTTAATGCTTTTTATGAAAAGAAGATATTTATAAAATATAAACGATCCTGTTGGAAAGTGCAGCAGAATGAAAAAAAGTAGTTATTGTATATGAGAAATTTTATATGTGTGGAGACCGAAAGGAGCAAATGATCTCCCTTGTGAGATACTAATCCCACTTTTCCCCCTCAATTAGAATTAAAGTCATTATATCACTTAATGTCCAATTTGAAACTAATGTCAAATGTAATCAATCATTTCATCAGTTCACCAGTTACCAGTCATCATCTGTATAGACAGATAATTTACCAAAGTTATTTGAGGTCATTATACTGCATACAGTATATATAAACACTATGTGGCCAAAAGTTTGTGGACACCTGACCGTCACAGCCATATGTGGTTTTCCCCCAAAGCTTTTGGAACTGGAACTATGAGGTCCAAACCTGTTCTGGCATGGCAATGCTCCTGTGCAGACAGCGAGCTACATGAGGACATGGTTTGCCAATGCTGGAGTCAAAGAACATGAGTGGCCTGCACAGAGCCCTGACCTCAATCCCACTAAACACCTTTGGGATGAACTGGAATGCTGACTGCACCCCAGGCCTCCTCACTCCTCACTAATGCTCTTGTTGCTGAATGAGCACAAATCCCCACAGCCATGCTCCAAAATCTAATGGAAAGCATTTCCAGCAATCTGGAATGGGATGTTCAACAAACACATACAATTGTGATACAATGGTCAAGTGTCCAAAAACTTTTGACAATGTATTAACATGTACCTTATAGACACTGGGTGACTAAGTACATGACTGATTAGTTATGTCCTTTACAAGAAAGCTTACTATCCCATACATCAAGTAGCATTCTGCTATCTATAGCTGGTTCCTGACATGCTTTAGACCTCATATGTATTTATGAATACTTGTACTTGTGGAGATACTTTTAAAATATGAGGTTGTATTTCAGCAAACATATTCCACTGGCACACTGGACAAAGGGAGTGTCCTGCTCACGAGCTCTTGCCAGTGAGGGCTTAATGAGGGAACATTATTTATCATGCTAACCTAGAATATTTTATCATCTTGTGCTTATACACAATTATCCCACAGTCCCCTGAACCTCTACAGGTAATCCTGATGTTTACTGGCATGAAAACCTTCTGTGACTTGTTTTATATGCAGCAAACTTTTAATATGCATAATAAAATGAGTCTACAACTGTATGCTTGATGCAGTGAAGTCACAGGAGCTCAGCCTATTGAAATCATGATATAAAATAACATAAAGTGTTTAACAGTTTATCATTAAAGTATAGACAATTTCACAAAATGTAATTTCTTTACATCTGGTAGCAAAGATGAAGAGATACTGGTCAGGCCTTAATGCTACCAGGTATTATTATAATCTTAGCTAATGAATGTTACTGCACATACAGTACATCTATGCTCTTACCTAGCATAAGGGTTCTTATGGTGTGTTCAGTTTGCCCTGGGAAGTCGGAATGTCCAAGATCCCAATCGAAAAAACAGAACACCACCTGAAAACGTATTTTTCGACTCGGTTGGCCTGGGAAACATAAGCAACCCAGACTTCAAAATCCAAGATGGCTGTTCCATGCATCATCAGCAGTTAAATTATTAGCTCTTCTGTCTTAGTGTGTCTCATTAAGGCAGTCATACACTAGTACTGCCCAACTTCTATCAGTGGACATGTTGCTACAGTGTTTGTGTGTGCAAAATGCTGTGTAATGAGCTTATCACTGGTATTGTTAACAATGGCTAACAATGGCTAACCTGGCTAGAACTGGTATTCTGACTGCTTGTATTGGAATGCGGTCAATTCAGGTCTGATATCTTTCCCAGCTCCAACAGCAAAACTGGGACTTAAACTAACTCAGCTCACTATTGGACGGCTTTTTTAAACAGAAGAACAGTTTAACATTTATCCGGAATCCATGTGCAAGACACATTTTATGCTGAGACTATAAACCAGTGATAATATGTTTGGTGGCCAGGGAAAACCCTTCACATTTGACATTTTCAGCTATAAATAGTTCCAAAAACTACAGGCTTTCTGAATGTTTCTCCTTTGCATGCATCTCGACCACAAGTAAAGTTCTCCTATTTTACAGTCTGTTTATCCCTTAAAGTAAAACTTAAATGAAACCAATACATTAAAGATACAAAACTGAACTGATTAGGCTTATGTCCTGTGTATGGCTTGTGTATGCCACACTGCTACAGTATTCAACAACGTGATCACAGTGTGACACACAAAATGAGAATCAGCCATCTGTTCAACACATGCTGGTTGAAGTTAGACTTGCCGAAAACTGTCAATATTCATGTTTAGGACCTATAGTAACAGCCATATAATTATATTTGATTTAAGGCTTTTTTTAGTCTTCAATTAGCCATCTTAAAATATGTAGAAATTCATGGAATGGAATTTGAATGAAAAAAAAAGCTCCATCTCCCTTGTGTATGAATCTTATGAAATATGAATGTTATGAAAGTGAGGCGTGGCAGTCTGGAACTGGTGGTGTCTACTGGAGTATACTATTAAGGATGTTTGAGTAAGAGAGAGAGTATTTGAGCATTCAAATCTGTAAACAAAAGATCAATCAAGTGCTTAGAGGCCACGTGACTGCCAAAGATAACAACGCTGTAAGCATGACTGCAAAAACACAAAAAACAGAAGTAACATGCCCTCTTATTTAGTCTGCACTGTTAACACTGGCTGTGACCTCATCTATTTGACTGATCTGAACCATTTCACGCTAGTAAGTGAACACAGACTTCTGTGAGAGCAAAGCATGCCTCCGATTCTTCAGACAGGCAGGTCAGAGCAAGACAAAGTCAGAGTTCATCTCCTGTTTTCAGTAAAGCAGATGTGGCAGGACTGAGAGGCAATGAAAATGGGGGGGGTCATGCAGCTTCAAAAGGAAGTCCTGAAAACTGACACTGCCCATCTGGAGAGTATGGAGAGTTCTCAGTAGGAAAAGGTCCACGTTGATTAGATATACACCAACAGTCTATCTAATAAAAGGGCAATACAATTGTGTGTTAGGCGGTCATATGTGGTTTTTATTATTATATATAGATATGAGAGCTGTGGCAGATTCTCCAAGATGCTCAGTAAAACCATCGTACTGTACAGCACTTCTGCATCGTACTATACAGTAATTAGCTGGTAAATTTTACTGAGCGTCTTGGAGAATTTGCCACAGCTCTTCTGGAGACTTTGACTGTCACACTTACTTCTTTTTTTTGCATCCAAAACCCAGCAGCCTTCATAATGGTTTTTGTCTGAAAAGTCATCTGTTACATAATGTGTTGCTTTCGTTACTGACATGCAAACATTGTTGTGTAACATTTGGAAATATAAAATCTTTTGGTACTGACTCAATAATGCAGAACTCAAAAAAACAACAAAAAAAACATCAGTAACAAAAGTTGTACCTAAAACCAATAGGGTGCCTAAGACTTGCACGGTACTCAATATACAGTTATATCATATTATAGTTAAATAAGGAGTCAAATCATTTATAGTTACATCATATGTTGTGGAACAAAACAAGTTAGGTCCTGTTATCACTTATGTTACAGCAGCTAAAAACAGTCATTCCTTCACCAGCCTTTCTTTTCACTCTTGAGAAGTTAATAAGCCAATAAATTGCAGCTGTTGAAGGTACTAAGAATCCAGAAATCCACAAAATCCTCTGCACTGAATACGTAACTGTGGTGGAAAACTGTCTGTTACAAAGCACCGACACCTGAGACTACTTAAATAAATGTTCCAAGATTAACAACTGTATAGTTTTCTAAATAAATGAAATAAATGCATATTTTAAAGAATCTGTTGAATGAATTCTATGTACTGAATATTTGTGAGCTGATCCACGGTTTGTAGATGAATTGTAGATTGTTGCTTCTTTCTTTTATGCCCAATTCCCCTTTTTTTCTGGTTTATTCTGGTATGAGTTCTATCTTAACGAGGCACTTATGGGGTCATGAAGAAATTGATTCGGGACAGACACTTTTAAGTGCTTGCAAGACACCATCATGTAGTTAGAAACATGTATTATGTTTATAGTAATATCATTTCAATTGCAGAAAAATTGTGTTTGACAGTGTTGCACTCCATCTGCCTAGTTTCTTGTTCTAGTTTCAGGTTTACATTTTCTGGCCCAGAAATGAGCTCCGCTTCCAAGCAGGAGCTCATTTCTGGACACCAGGCAGCTCTAACTGGTTTTCTTGAAAATCCAAATCACAAGGTACATGCAGTTTCATCAGATAGTGTGGAGTTGGTAAGGGAGAGGTAAGAGCTTGTCAGTGCTTTTATTCATTTATCTTCAAGAACTGCTTTACTAGCCATGGTCTCAGTGGATCTGGATCCTATCCTGGGAACACCGGAATACACCCTGGGGAACCATACACACACACACATCTTCACATGCATTCACATAAGGTCATGCAATCCTTTTATTGTTTTGTGTCTGAATATTCAATAGGAAGCGACGTGTGTACGCAGTGAAGGTACTGAATCTGGAGTCAGATCCATACAACTTGTGCAAGTTCTCACACCAGACTCCACTCTGCAGATCCATGGACATAGCTTTGGTTTTGTGGGCTGAGACAAACCCAGTGTTGCCAGGTCTTTTCAGGCGATATTAACTAATGCATGCTCAAAAAGCCAAAGAGATAATGTGATAAACTACAGTATTTTGTATAATAATTGGACTATTTTGTAGAAAATAACAGATTATACCTTATTTCTTAAAGAAGCATGACATTTTGGGTCATAGCACCATAACCTAACTATTTCCATATTTGGAAAATAGCTCCAAACCAACTTTTTACAAAACTAAAATGACTATAATTTCAATAGCACAGATGACATGAAGCAGTGGTAGAGAGAAGTTAGTGAATAGACAAAAAGGAAAATGGTTTTGGATGGAATAAATATATTTGATTGCTTTTAATATGCTTTAAAAGTAATACACTTCATACTTGCAATATTATCTTTTAATAGAGCAAAGAAGAAAGCTGGAAAAAGAAGTGTATGGGTGGGGCAAACGATGGTGATCAGTGATTGGTCATGAGGAACAGTGGTGATTGGTGGGATTGGTTGCCAGGAACAATGGTGATTAGCGGCTGGCCATAGTGAACAATGGTGATCGTTCATTAGTGGGGAACAATGCTGAATCATAGATAGGACCTTTTATATTGACTGGTCATCATCATTTTTTGCAAGGCTTTTTGCTTTTTTAAATTAAATCACCAAATCCAGTGTGAAAGTCACTAAGTTGGCAACTCTAGACAAACCACAAACCACACTGAGGTAGTTATTGATTATTCTTGTTGATGCAGAACTTAAAATTTAGAGGTAAGTACACTTAGGATTCGATCTGAGAAATTCAGTTTGTGGTCAGACATATAAAACTACACTGAAGTACCAGAAAAACTGGTACTGGAGCCTATGCATAATACATAGCAACGCCACCTATGCACATCATTGGTCGCGTCCGCCAGTGTGTATATAAAGTGATAGACATCTATGGAATCTTCTAGAGCTGTTTCCACTGTGAGAAGTTATCATGATTTTGCCATTTTCAAGAAGCTCGTAAGATGGGTTATAGCATTTCAGAGGTATGAGCATAGTTTGGATGTTCTTGTATGAGCATTTCAAGGGTGTACCGTGACTACAAGGATTCTGGCAAAACCTCAAACTTACTTCAGCAGTGTGGGAGTAAAAAGACTCTGGCAAGAATCATTTCACGTGATAGGCGTGCTAAACTGTCTCAAGTAACATCAGAATTCAATGCTGGGGCCTCAACAAACATCAGTATGAGGACTGTGCAAGACCCAGTGGTGGACCAACCAAGTATTAACAGTTTTTCTGGTACTTATAGTATACACTGTCTAGTAAAATTATTTACTACAAGCTACAAGCTTATGCTAAACATTATAGCTAAAAATCCTCCTGTGTACAGCAGTGCAGTGAGTAGAGTTCCTGTCTGTGATCAAAAATTGGGCCGGTATTTATAGTCATCCCTCCTCAGCTCCCAAGCTCCAGACAGAAACAAGATTATGAGACAGGGTGGCTCCACACATATATTATCACATTTTTTTTAAATATTGTTTTCTCATCTTAAATGAGGATCTCATAGACAGGTTGAAAACCCTTGATGCTCAGTAATGATATAGGGTTTATAAATTTTTCTTACCCAAGACTATTAAGACTTATCATATATAAACAAGCACATGCACAAGGACTGAGTCATATGCATATTGCACATATCAAAATAGTCAAAGAAAGCACTAAGCCAAAAAAACTGTGTGTAATCACACCTCCTAGCCTGTCATGGTGACCATCCAGAATAGAAAACATAAGGCAATCAGAAGGTTTGCCAAAAATGTACTCATAAAAGCACATCCAACTCATTACACCATGTGACTTGGTGCAAAATATTGCTTAAGTGTTTCATGCTGCTTTGCTATCCTACACATCTGTGCTATTTGATATGGAATGACTTACCACCAGACCGCTATGGGTCATATAATTTCCATAGGTATGCACTCTCACACACTCTCACACACACTCTCTCTCTCTCACACACACATATACACACAGTATTCTCACATGGGGTCCAGAACAGAAGTTAGAGGCTGCAGTACCTTTGTATTTCTCTCTGACGTTCTCATAAGCTTGCACAAAGCACTGCTCCTCCATATGTCCATGCATGCTGGCTGGCTTATACATGGCCTTAAGGTCAGGTCAGCACAAATCTCTTCCTTTTCTACTTTTCTTTCGTTCTCTGTGTCCTTCCTCAGTCAGACGTCCCTCCCTGTCAGCCGGGATGCATACAGTGTGTGTGGGTGTGTGTGTGTTTGTGTGTAGTGTCCCCCTGCACTCACTCACAACACTGAGTGTGTGTCTGTTGCTGTTCACAGCATTGGCTTCCAGTTCAGACCACCAATACCACTCCCCTTCTAAGCTTGAGAAATACCAACCCACACACACACACACACACACACACACACACACACACACACACACACACACACAGACCCTCCTTTTAAAGGTCCACACACGAGATCAGAGCACAGAGCTGATTTCTAAGAACAGCTCTATCAAATCCAGTCAGAAAGCAGACGTACTAAAGTCCACGTTAACCCTAAGAGCACAAAAACTCACTACACGGCTAAACTGATCACTAAAGACTCTTTATATTCTTTTTAAAAGAGTCTTTATATATATAAAGACATGCTAGAGAGTCTTGCTCGGATGACATACAGTCTACGACAGAAGTATTGGCACCCTCCATAAATATAAGCAAAAATAATCATATAAATAAATAAATATTAAATAAATACATACATTTTCTCTTAAAATATTTTCATAAAAACTTCTCTTTTTTTCCTGGAGTCTTTTCTCATGAAAAATGTGGCACAATTATTGTCATGTGTCAGGCATTATTAAAAATATGTACAACAGTTATAAAAATGTCTTCTCAACAAATAATAGCTTACGGACGACTGCAGCTTAACAGAGATTTCCTATGATAGTGTTGGTGATTAGCTGATGACTTGAATCATGTGCGTCACATTACACTAATGAGAGACAGAATGCAAAACTCACCAGTACTACAACTACAGTACAGTCATCTCCGCTATAGTACTGGAGGTAATTCAATTAAACTAACTGAACTTTAACTGGAGGAAATAAATGGCCTGACAGGGCATCACCTTGTATTAACCACTTAAAGTCTCAGCTCATTATTCAATTATTCATCTCTAAACATTGCATTCACTAACTTCTATAAATAATTCAGTAACTACAAGAAAACTAATCAAAAAATCTGTTGCTTTCACTGGGACCAAACTGGATATAAATGAGTTTGCACACATATAATTTACCTTTATAATCCATTATCAAAATGTAAACATAGCACAGCACAAAAAGAACATGCAGTTGTTCACAGGTGTAAGTCATATAATTCATATAAAAATGCACAAACAGTTTAAAGCACAGGGCCATAATAAACAATTAGAAATTTGCCAGGACAAATGACACGTCAACCAATAGTAAGAAAGATGGTGAGGGTGGGAAAGAGGAACCCAAAAATGACTCTTTGCTTTTTATGGGTGTCAAAATGCCATCTACATAACAACAAACCGTGTAACACAGCCGTAAGAAAGACGTTCTTCCTTATACCGTGTCACAAAATATAGCAATTAAACATCACCATGTGCCAGGGATACATATATTAAAAGTGTCTTTTGGTCAGACAAGGTTAAAATTAAACCTTTTGGATGTGCAGACCACTGGTGTAGTGAAAAAGGAAACCGTATGCAAGGAAAAGTCCCCAAACCCCTTTTGGTTTTCTGACACTTTGGGGCTGTTTTGCTGGTAGTGGTCTAGGGGATCTTAAAAAAAACCTATAGGTGTCATAAATTCTGATAAATACCAGGATATTTTAGCACCAAACCTGGCAGACTCTGCTAGAAGGGTAGGACTTGGCCATAGACAGATTTCAAAACATAAAAGTATATAAATGTACTCTTCATGTTGACATGCATGCAATGATTTAAAAACTGACATCCAATATATAAATATAAACTATGTTCAAAATAATAAGCTATAAAAATATTCCATTCCTGACACATTTTTTCCTATTCTTTTTATCAAATTTAGATGCAAAGTTTGGGAGTACAAGCCCCAACATCAGGGGTGTCGCTGTTGGGCCCCTGAGCAAGGACCCCAACCCATCTACCGAGGGGTGCAATGCACACACGGCACCAGCCCCAAGCCTGGCCAATGGGAGGGTTGCCTCAGGAAGGGCACCTGGCATAAAGATCTGCACCAGATTAAGATACAGTGACCCCAAGAATGGGAGCAAGTCAAAAAAAGAAAAAATATTCAGACTCAAACTACAGTACATACAGTACCATACTGTATAAACTTTTGAATCTTGGTCTGTCTCACCATGGTGAATCTCAGTTTGATGCACAGAATTAACACTGTGCCGCCAAAATGAGCTACAATTTTATATTGCTATGAAAACTGACATACTGTGTCTCATAAAAATCAAACATATTGTGAACTGAGACTTTCTGATAGGAAGCTCTTGTCACTAAACTTTACAGGTGTACCTTGAGTCTAGGATCTGACAGAACCATCAGACAGTCAGTGCATGTTCTCACCCTGTTCGCTAGCATCTCCTCTCCTCTCGGTTCTCCAGTTTCCTTCCACCTCCCAAATACATGCCAGTATGGGGGGTGCCTAAGATACATTGCCCCTAGGTAATGAATGAGTGTGTGAATGTGCGTGCATGGTGCTCCATGATAGACTGGCATCCCATCCAGGGTATATTTCTGCCTCATGCCCAGCGTTCCCAGGATATGATCTGGATTTAACGCAAGCCTGGCCAAGATAACACGGTTACTGAAAGTGACCAACTAAGTTATTTATAAACTAGACATACTGCACAGAGGTACATAATACTGCAGGCACATAAAGTGAGAGAAAGGGCAAGAATGAAGTGAAAAAAGCAAATGAAATTTACTCATTTTTACTTAACCAGTTCTTGGAAATGTGTCAGTTGCAGTGCCCCCTTTAGACACAATTTTACAGAATTTGGTGTGCATCTAAATAATGTAGTAGTGATGTGGGGTGAGAAATTTCATGATGTTTGCGCCTTTACATCCCAAGATATAGGCTAGTGAATTGCTAATTGCTAGATTGAACATTATTCATTAGGTGGTGCTATTCCACAAATGAGCTAGGGTAATGCACCTCCTAGAGGCACCTTGCTATAAAAAGTTCATGATATTAGGCAAAACAATTTTTGGCTATTGCCCAAAAAGTGCTTTGAGCCCACCCCATTTCAGGGGGCATTAGCACAAAGGGCAACACGTACCAAGAGACACAAACCTTATATTTTCTGTATCACATATATGGGGCGACAACCATACTAAGATTCATGTGGATTGGTGAAGTCTATGTATATGACATTGTCAATGAAAAAAATGATAAAAGAAAAAAGAAACTTTTACAAAAACTATATAACCACCAGTGCTAGCTGTGGTGGTCAAAAATACCACACGCAGGTTCATAATATTGGTCAAATATTTTGTTAAGCAGCAGATGGGATTAGTTAAACTGTCCATGGGAACAGGAGGGGTTTGTTAAATGTCGTGTTGGAGTGGGAGGGACTGGTCAAACTTTCTATGGAATGTGCAGGACTGGACAAGAGTGGAATGGGAAGAATTGGGCAATGTTTTTGCAGGATTGGCCAACAGTGTCTGTGGGAGCAATCCGAATTGGGAATTCCTTTGGGAGCTGGCAGGAATGGGGAAGAAACAGCACGACTGTTTCTCTCCACACCTCTACTTAACAATGCTCTATTCAGTAATAATTTCATCTTGTAATTTCTAACCTTGTAAGCCTCATCACCTTTGTGTATAAATTTTATAGTCTCCCAGTGGACAAGTTTCTGTTCCAGCTGACATAAATACTGCTGATTTAGCAAATGTATGTTGCAGTGGATTGGCTTCTGAAAAAAGCAATTCAGCCTGTCCAAGTGGCAGCTTTCTGGGATATCATTTAAACCCTCCCAAACAACTTAATTATGCCTCATATATGTGTTTGTTTCAGCATTTGGTAGAATTCCTGCCAAGTGTGGAGTGAAAGCAGCCATTTGTGAGTTATTAATCACTCAGAGATCATTCAGTTCTACTTTGGTTGAATCAAAAAAAAAAAGCCACACAGGACCTATAGAGTCTCCTGGAAACCACCTAGAGCCAAACCTGCTCAGCATTTCAGATATTAGGCAGCCGTGTTGCTTTCTTTTAATGGAGCAGCCTTGGATAACCTGACTTTGGAAAACAGTTATGGCAAGCCAAGTTTTGTAAGCTAAATTGGAAAATTTACAATTGGCAAGTTGTTGGGATTGGGCTGTATTGATGCTGTTTAACAACAAAAAAGTGGCTTTTAAAGGTAAAAGAATACATATCGCCTGAGGGATGGTGTTCTATGTAAGTACTTTGGTATATTCAACAATGAGATGCTAAACCCTACCACAGTACAACTATTTTTATTTTATATTCTTTTTACATACCATTCAATGTATAAATCTATAATCTGGTATTTTTAATATTGATATATCCCTTGGCTTTATTTATGCATTTACACATTCCTTATGCACTGGGTTTGAGAACGGTGAGGTATAGCTAAAACTATAAAACTAAACTAACCTATAAAACGATCAACTAAAAGCCCTTGCAATAAAGGAAGTGCACAAGAAGGTTGAAGGGTGCAACACTTACAGCCATTTCAAGGTCTTGTGTTAGAGTAACAGATCATTTATATGGTCTAATTCAAAGGCTTTCAAAACCTTCAAAAGCAAAAGGTTTTCTTTACAACCAGCACTCAAATTCCAGTAATAAATCTAAATTAAAAAGCTTCATTAGCTACTCTAGTTCAAAATAACCCCAAACCAGCTCTTAGTAAAATGACTTTAAAAGGTAAAATGATTTAAAAGCCCAGGTTTGAGCTACTATGAAAAGCAGCTACTGCAAAAGCCAGGAATCATTAAGTTTAATCGAAACCACATTTCTGTCCATTGAACGCAGTTGTTTAAACTACTGACCCCATGTGGAGACTCCAAGCAACAGATTTTTACAAGCGGCATGAAAAAAGCCTTATGTAATGAGAAAACAGAACAACACGTTGCTGTGTTTTGTGGCTATATATGAAATGATTTCCATTGATAAGACGGCTGTGATGCAGCAGTGTTAATCATTAAGACCATCATCCTACATAAAGATAAAACAGAACAGGCAGAGCTTGGGCTATATCTTGGATTTAAATTTTCATTGCTTGTCAAGCATGGGGCAGTATGCTATGGACCACAAAGTAATTTCTACATGATAGTATAAATAATAATGTTATTTAGAATAATGAAGAATTAGCATAAACATTTTATTTTATCGCAAACATCCTGGAGTTCCCCTGCTTTGCACACTTTTATATTTTCCTATTAAAAATGCAATGATCATTAGTCTATGCATGATTAGTTCTGCACTGATGTGTAAGGAGAAACAATTACTTTGATTTGTATTCTTATAGATATCTACTGTCTTTAGTTTAGTCGATAATAAATGATACATTTATGCATGTACTTGAGCCTAAATTACATGAAGTAATTAAGTATCACTATTAGATATAGAAATACATATGTAAACATAGAGAAAGAGAAAAATAAACCAAACGTACCAAATCAACAGGAAATGTTTCACTGCTAGATTCAGCTCGTACAAGATCTCCCACAGGGAGCTGATGAAACCACTTAGTGCTTTACTCTAACAGCACCAGAAGCATGTCAGGAGGAGCAGACCATTCAAAACATTGCTGAAAATTCAGCTGATAAGAGATCATCCACTGTGCCTTTCAGGGATGGCACAGAGAAAAACCTAAATACATAAAGATAGCAGGTTCCTCACATATTGCTCCTATAAGCTATGATGATATAAGCCTGGATCCCATTTTTCCATTTCTGATACAAACCAGATCAATGAACTGTCTGGCATCTGACACTGATCTAAATCTGACATCCTCCTAGCAAGACTCAGCGAGACATCTCATTGAGCAAGTTATGTGAAATGTCTCAGGCATGAAGGTGGTAGGCTTTAGGGCAATTTGTGTCTTATGTTCAGCCATGATTTGTTGTGTCAGTAAATAGAGTATCACTTACATTCATTGAATAAAATCAGTATACTGGATCACAAAATGTATCAAATCCGATCTAGTTCTGATACTAATGAAAGTCTTCTTACTCAGTTTTAAAAAAAGAAGTAAAAATGGGTCAGTGGCTGAATTTAGGGCGGTTTATACAAGCTGTGTCACTTTGTTCAAGGAAAGAAGATTGTGGATGGAGTAAGTGAGTAATCACTATCATTCTTTAACCACAGGATGATAGTCTAGAATGCAAACATACACCATTCCTGATTTTTGCACTGACCACAGACAATTCATTACTCACACCTTACCTTCAGTAAGAACATCCAGCAGTAGACTGCACTTTTATAAGGAAGGGTAAAGGGTATGTCTTCACCTGTTAATTGATTCTAAAGAATATCACCATTACCTGGTATACTCCCTGTGTAATTTAGTACAAGCCAACTAGTAGCTGTGTATTCCAAACACGTCAAACCTTATATGCTGAAGTACCAGAAAAACTGGTATACCAATAACTGGTTAATACCTAGTAGGTCCTACATGGGATCTTGGAGGGAACGTTGCACAGTCCTCACGCTGATGTTTGTCGAGACCCCAGCATTAAATTCTGATGTTACTTGAGACAGTGTCGCATACCTATCACGTGAAACGATTCTTGCCAGTCGACGCTGGTCACGTTCACGTGTTTTTACAGCTGCGCTGGTGTCGAGGTTTTGTAGGAATTCTTGCTAAATCATGATAACTTGTGATTCTCATGGCGGAAACAACTCTAGAAGCTTCCATAGATGTCTATCGGTTTATATACACACTGGCGGATGCAGCCCATGACGTGCATAGGTTGCATTGCATAGGCTCCAGTACCAGTTTTTCTGGTACTTCAGTGTATATCCTATGAATAAATACACAGTGAATACTATGCAATGAATAAAACAGAAAGCAGCATACTGGTATAGGAAAATTATCATTGGTGGGGTAGTGTGATGAACTTTTTCCCAGTGTTTTTTTTCCTCTGATACCACAGAAATTTGCCAAGAATTACATAACATTTTTTCTTTAGTATATGAAGTATGCATTGTACTTTTTTCTAATACTGTAATTATTTTGCTCACAAATGCTGACTTTTATTTAGTGGCACCTTCAGTTTCACACTCTATATGCTCTATAAAATGCTATTTTTTTTTACTTTTATTCTATTATTCTGTGCTTTATCTGCAAACATAGAAATAATATGACAGATTAATGAATGAAAAAATAGAGAACGCACTCAGTAGCTCTCAGGGAACGGCAGCTCTGTAGGCAAACAAGAGGCTTGGCACTACAGCAAAGAAAACATTCTCAGTAAACACATGCGTGCACACACACACACACACACACACCTTCATACGGTTACTTGGTTTTACACCATAGAGTGTGCAGTGCATACAAAATACTGAGTATGCTTACACAGGACAAGTTAAATAGTGAATCAGGCGCATGTTGTGTGCTTTAGGTACATCATGTCACCCCACATCCTGGCAACCTTAGGATTCATTCAGGCTAGCTGTTATGTTGATTATTTTGAAATATCTAGCATCAGTACATAAAACTGGACCCGAGTTCCAGTAATATTAAATACACTGCTCTAATATGATGAAGCCCAGTCATCAGGGTTACTATGAAACATTTATCATTACCCACAAGCCCTTAGCACTTAGAGCAGGTGTGTAAGTACATTTCACAATTTCATAGAAATAGTGCTTTGCCACCAAGCAGTGTGTTACGGAAATGTATTCACATATTAATCCAACTGAATACTTGTACTATTACTCAAGTACATTTACAAGAGAGAAAACACACTTTATTGCATCTTATAATTTCATTTTTAACTTCAAAGTACTTATAACAAATCTCAAACACCATGAGATTATTTCTATTTTACATTTGTAAAATGAAATAGTTAGGTTTGTAAACTAGCTAGTTATGTTTTGCTAAGTAGTTTGGTAAATTAGCTAGGTAATTATCTTGTTAAATTAGCTAGCCAGTTAGGATTTTTAAATTAGCTTTTGTTCCTAATGTGCTTTAGCGTTTATCCCAGAAAAGCTATTAAGGTTATTAAGGATTAGAGAACCAGCAAGCCTAATTCTAGATTCTGAGTTAGCATAATACTGTATTTTCCTTAATCAATTATTCAGCAAACTAGCTATGCCCATGAAGGGTTGGGATTAAGCTGAACTGTTGGTCAGCTCTTTTCATCACTTATAAAATATAAAACAGTTACTTTTTACTCATGAATGCTTGGGTAGGTTTAAACATTTTATGGCCAAAAGTATGTGGACACCTGCCCGTCACACCCATGTGTCGGCTCTTTCCTAAACTGTTGCCACATAGTTGGAAACACACAGCTGTCTAGAATGTGTCTTTGTATGCTGTGAAGATTCCCCTTCACTCAAACTAAGAGCTCCAAACATGTTCCAGCATCACAATGTCCCTGTGCCGAAAGTGAGGTCCGAGAAGGCATGGATTACCAAGGTTGGTGTGGAGTCCTGACCTCAACCCTACAGAACATCTTTGGGATGAACTATGCACAGGCCTTATTGGCAGACATCAGTCTCCAACCTTCTGAGCTGTTATGGCTTAAAGGTCACAAATCCCAAATCCCAATCCACATTCCAAAATCTACTGAAAATCATTCTCAGAAGAATAAAGGCTTTTATAGCAGCAAAGAGACCAACTCCATATTACCATTCATCGCTTTGAAATAGGGTGTTCATTGGTCTCATTGTTTAATTTTTGCCTCCATACTTTGACATAGAACCATTACTTTCACTTAAGTCCATCCCAAATCATGTAGTATTTACTAAACTGTGTATCAAAATAATCAGCAATTGTTACTTTTTATACTGGAGTACTATTTATAACAAATGTATAAATTAATTCTTAACAGATTTAGTACAAAAGTGTCATCTGCACACTTCAGAATGTGTCTGTTAATTTACTGGCTACTAGTCATGTGTGTATGCTAGAAAGAAATAATGGGAATAGCATACAACCTTGAGGGATTCCAAGAGACACAGAACCTCTCTACAGCTT
This sequence comes from Doras micropoeus, assembly GCA_028566355.1. Taxonomy (NCBI): domain Eukaryota; kingdom Metazoa; phylum Chordata; class Actinopteri; order Siluriformes; family Doradidae; genus Doras; species Doras micropoeus. Next base: position 5,452,065 of record JAOUQY010000031.1, read on the forward strand.
TCCACACTCACATGTGGAAGTGGTGTTGTGTGTTTCACTATACTGTAGCAGAAGCAATACTCAGACCTCCTCTTACCTGCGATGCGGATGACCGCTCTCTCAGCAGGGTCCAGAACATCTCCGGATGCCGATTTAGAACGTTTGACGCGTTGGTGCTTGGCCAGATTCCAGGGCAGGGTGTCACCAGGGAAGGCTGAGGAGCACAGCTCGCTCCTACTCTCCTCTGATGCAGACCTCTCCCGGAGACGCGGACGAGAAGTCACAGACATCGCCTGCAACAGGTTTACAGCACAGTGAGGCTTTTTGGTATTCATGTTTTTTATATATTTGCTGTCAGGATTTAGAGCCCACTCTCCACCATTGCTATCAAAGCATCAGGGATTTATAGAGTCGATGCCAAGGTACATGGAAGCTGTAAGCTGCAATGAGCTGACTCAGCAAAACCAAGCTGAAATATCTCAGGAAACTAAGTGTTAGAATTTATTTTTAATCTAAAGCCGAAGAGGAGGCTCATTCACAGAGTATTATCCTTCATCATCACTGTGTGCAAAGTATAAGCAAATAAATACTGTTTTTCCCCTTTTTGCAATAGTTACTCATACAAAGGTCACAACAGAATAGACCTTTTTAAACAGGCACAAATATTATCATGTCATTAAATAATAAATGTTGTTATGTAGACATACCTCCAGAATTATTGCTATCTTTCATAAAAATGAGCAACCATGAGCAGAAATGACAATACAAATTTCCCATGCAGATAATCCGAGAACCACTCACCTTTAATGACTCTAAACAGTATTTGCTCTCAAAAACAAAGACATCAAAGTTATTAACCTTCCAAAATAATTTCAAATGAATGCAAAACTTCTTATCCAACAGATAGATGGTTGCTGATCTGTACAAGTCAGATAATGGACATAACAATACCACTATAGGTCTGTAGCAATTAATATACTGCCAGTAAACATATACTGGACATGAGTCTTCAGGGGTGGCTCCACCAAATATTGATGGCAAGCTGCCAATAATTTTGAAGAACCATTGTTCTGCAAAAATTGCATTATATAAGAAATCAATTTTAAAATAAAACTATACCGCAATCAGGGTCCAAAGATCACTTATTGCATGCAATATTCATGTTCATAAAAGGTGGAGTTGACTGTAATATGTCCATTAGCAGGGAAAGTGGAGGCATGGATGGAAGTCTGTTTTTCCTGTAACTCCTACAATAAATTAAAGATGGAACGTGCTGTAGCTTTTCCTACCAAGGCTCTCTGTTATGACTAAGTCTGACTGACAGTGTGGCCTTCAAACTGTGGCTTACACCACAGTGATAAGAGAAATTACTTTATTTTACTTTATTTTACAGATCCAGTCATTGATCAACTTGGGTATGTTATATCACCACAACGCTGCTGAATCCTGAATTCTGATTGGTCAGAAAGTGTTGATTAATTTTCTCGGACAGTACTTTGACTACATGGCTTATGTGAATAAAACAGCTTCATTCATTTCCTTACACAGGCACTTGAATGGAGGACATGAAACAAACAAACAAACAAAATGTGTGTATAATTGTTGAAGTTTTCTGTAGATGACATCCATCTATCCATCCAACTATCTATCTATCTATCTATCTATCTATCTATCTATCTATCTATCTATCTCCAATGTCTTCTCCAATGTCAACAGTCTGACATAAGCTGTTAAAGCTTTCAGGATGGAGACACTTTGTACGTTACTGTTACTGGGTTACATGACAAGCCGCACTTTTCCTGTCTTACCTGCTGGTGAAGGTATGGGGGGTTGTAAGGCTGATTTAATGCAAGTCATATCAGGAACTTGTTTTGCGGATGGATAAAAATGGATAAAATTGTTACTGTTGGCAAACTGCTGTGCTATAAAAAGAGTAAGAATAAACCACTTCAGGACATGCTGTGGAAAATATTCAGCGTCAACAACAATATAATAACTAGAGTTATTGTGGTAACAACAACTCTGCTTCACACGACACCATCACTGACTATTTTCCTTATAATAACACACCTGTCAAGTTTGTATGGATTTATCTATTGACAATTTGATTATTGTGCAGCACACCACAAAAAAAACAGGCATTTTTTTTTGTTATTGCAATATTGTCCATTACTGCTGAAGGTCGCAATATGCAGCAATATGCAAATGAGCTCCAGATGCTGAGCGTCCTATCCAATCAGGGTTTGTTTCAGGCGAGTGTTGTGACGAATTAAGACTGTCACGCGGTCTGAGGCAAATCATCTTGGTCTAACGAAGTCGAGGAAAACTTTACCGCTGTACAATTCGATACAGAAACAACAATGTCATAGACAAGCTTGTATACGTTATATATTTATATATATTATTTTTAAATAATAAAATCACGATTGATAGTCTATGAATGTGAAGCATCTGTAAACTGTTTCTAAACTGTAATGTATCAATGGCCATCATGAATGAGCCATCATTAACACGAAGTCATCATGCACAGCATTTTGAGTTCACTGCGCAAAAATATGGCCATCATAACCGAGCACATGCAATGATGCAGCAAAACACGGGCGCGTTCCCGCGGGAGAATAAACCCGCATTCAAAAGATAACGGGGTGCAAACAAAGCATTACAGCTCTTATAACCTATCAATCTGTCACAATGACACGTTAAAGCATCAAACCCAGCGTCAAACTTAATAATCATCCGGTCAGACAGAGGTGAGGCTGCGTCCTGAACCGCATACTACCGCACTAAGTAGTTTACACTATTATGACGTGCATAGCCATATGCTTTTATGCTTTATATATTTTATATATAAATAAGTAGCATGTAAACCGTTTTCTACTTGAGCAATATTAACCTCAGTGCACGCCGCCTAATCAAATGTCGGTATAAAATATTTACCGGAAGTTGCTTGATTGGTGAGAAGCTGCTGCAGCTGATTTTGTAGGAATCAGGAAGAATCTCGGCAGTAAATGCAGCATTGAGAGGATTACACGCTCCTGATGATGTCGACGCGCTCAATAGCGATATCACCTCCTACAGCAGGACGCATCATTTCCACCCAGCTCTGTCTCTATTCACCGGGGTAGAAATGCTAGGCAGTGGAGGCACTACTTTACTTTAACTGTGATACCCAGCACAATGAGGCAGTCAGTTAAACCCCAGGGAAGCAATAGAGTCTCTGTCTCATACACTTCCCACTGCTGACCCTTCTTCACTATAACCCTGCGCATTGCGTAAAAACAAAATGCGTAAAGCTGCAGCTGAATTTCTTCTTGCATCATTTGGACAAAATTACAGCTCGTTTCCTAGATGACTTGCAATACATTAGAGGTGCAGTTGGTCCTTTTCAAGACATATTATAACATTAATAATACATGTAGACTGTATTGTACCGTCTCACTGTTGATCTCTGAAGGTCAGAAGGTGTTGATTAATTTTCTATAACAGCACTGAATTGAACTGTAAGTGCTTCTGGTGGTAATTCGTATCATAAGCACTCATATCATTTCTATAGAAATGACGTCTATGGCAGATCCACATAAACTAAACCTACAGGGTGTCTGAAAAATCAGGAGCTACTTAATTTTGTATGTATTATTTACAACATGTATGCTCTAGGCCTACCCTCTACACCCTCTACACGTTTTCTCAGCTACAGCTGTTTCTGTATCTCCTTTCTCTGGATTTCGCTCAACATGTTCTCATTTAGTTCCTGTAATAATCTAACAAATCTAAAAAATATATTTTTTAATTAT
>JAOUQY010000031.1:5608416-5620807 GCA_028566355.1 Doras micropoeus
TGGTCAGTGGAGCTGATAAAATGGACAAAGAGTGTAGATACAAGGAGGTGGTTTTAATGTTATGGCTGATCAGTGTAAATCCTTAGACAGATAGACAGATATTCCCCTCCCTGAATATAAATGCTGATGATACACCCCTAAAGACCTGTATGCATTGTTGAAAGAGTTGTATGGGAAGTGAATTCAGCCGAAAGGTAAAATAGTCCAGGAAACTGGTGAAACCTTGAGCAATACTTGAAAATGCTACCTCCTAAGGTGCAGGTCTGGATAAATGAGCAAAATCCAAGCTGCAGAGTCTGCTAAGCTGCCTGATGTGTTCATGTCAGCATGCAGAAAAGGACAGCACTGGAGCTCCACTGCATGGATAATGAAGGACAGCTGCACACCAGCCCCTCATCACCAGCCACAAGTGTGAGTAAGGCCCCATTCACACCGGGTATTAACATGCATTCTGGGCGATCACTTCGCAAGCAATCACCATTAAGTACAGGTCTGAACAAGGTCAAATACAACTCAAAGATCTGATCACTTAGACCACATTTGGAGGTGGTCTGGGACACATGTGGGCACATTTTTTTTACCAGTGTGAACATGAATGTGTCCTTGGCCACACTGAATGATGGCTTACTCCACTGATGTTGTCTTTGTATACGGAAGCAGCTCACCTACACTGTCATATTAAAATGCTTTATTGTTTTGATTTCGGTATTGTTTTGATTTGTTCTTAGATTTTTTTTATGACAGACTAGGCACAGAAAGTGCATTGCTACCTCCAGCTGGTTAAAAACAATAATGCATTCCATCTTTGCAAGCGGAAATGATGTTTATTTGCATTTAGAGAGAGGGAGTGAGATCTGATTACTCAAGATGCTTGTGGAGACTCATTCTAATGCCATGTGTGAATTGATGTCCACTTGTGATCTGATCATCCAGGATGCATGTTAATGCCAGGTGTGAATGGGAACTCAGAGCCAGAACACTAATCTGTTATCTTTGTGGAATGAAAGGCCATAAAAAACAATGTCAAAAAACAATGTCCGACCAAAACTCAGCAAAAATAACTCAAACGTGTTTTGTGCCTCAAAGGTGTATTGAAGCTGAAGTGAAATTTGATCCAGGTATAAAAGTAACTTGTTAAAAATAACAACTGAGGTTAATGGTAAAACATTGATGGCAGTCAGGGATTCAGGCAGTGACCACACCCTTGTACACACACATTTTGTTCCATCAAACATTATCAGCACTAGTGAAACAATGCCTGTTTGGTGTGTGCATGGTTATGAAAAACACTATTGAGCAGATATATATCAAGGTGCAAGGGCAGCTCCTAAGCATTGCTGTTGCTGATAATCTGACATTTCTTGCTGTACTTTTCTGAGCCCTGTCTGTGTCGTTTTATTAGAATTTCAGCCACAAGCATAATGTTGCAAGTCTGAGGAGCCCTCTCAGATCTCCAGGGCCCAGCCTTTATAAGACCCAGCCCTGAAGTCAGCACTCTGGAAGTCTCATAAGTCACTCAGACAGAGAAAGCAAGTGCAATTTCACCACACTTTTGTAAAACCATCCTGTAGCTTTAAGTTTTAATTGCGCTTGGGTTTTAGAATCTCTGTGAATATTACAGAAAAGCAAATTGATGACTCCACTTTAGCATCTCTTTTTCTGAGAACCGAGGAGAGGGAACAAGGAACAGAATCAGATTTTTGCAGTGAGGGGGGGGTTGTTCTTCCTGAAAACATTTATTGTCAGCAGGGGTCAAGGATACAGCTGTTGGTTCCTAGAGCAGTCAGGGAAATTGTGCTGACTATAAGGCACTCTGTTCCACGAGTTGGCTGTCTTGGAAAGCACACAACCATTGCTCACATTGAAAAACATTTTCACTGGCCTAGCTTGTCTGCAGATGTATCCTTGGTCTGCAAAATTTGCCCTCAGTGCCAGAAGACCTCCACCAAAATCCCTTCCAGCCTCTACCAATCATCAGTACCCCATGTGAGCGGTTAGGAATGGACCCTGTTGGAAGAAGCAAAGCAGGCAACCACTACATGCTTGTAATAACAGTCTATGCCACAAAATATCCTGATGTTTTTTCTCTTAGTCCATAAAGACAAAATCAGTTGCCTTTTACCTTGTGCAGTTCTTTTCAAGAGTTGGCTTTCCTCATGACATTCTCACAGACCATGGAACTAACTTTATATCCACTATGTTGAAACAAGTGTACCAGATTCTTGGTATTAAGAGCTTGAGGACAACTCCATGCCAACTCCATGCCATACCAATACAGTGGTCTTGGTTTCAAAGGAGAGTTTGTATATGGGCATATGGGTTTGTATAGAGTCCAGCAATTTGATTCATATCCTTGCCCTCTGATTAATGATCTGAGTGAGTGAGTGGGAAAGGACAGGTATCTAACCACAACAGATCACTGCAATGGTTTTTGGCAGGTAACACTTACTCAATGCTCCAGAGATCTGACCACTTGGAGTCTGTTCCAATTCATGGTCTTGCCCTTTGGGCTACAGGGGGCCCCAGCAACATTTCAGATGTTGATGGATCAGGTACTATGCAGTTTGTCAGGTTTTGCAGCAGCATGTCATTGTCATTTACAGCAACACCTGGGAGGAGCACCTCAAATACCTGTAGAAGGTAGTGGAGCATCTCCACTCTGCCAGGCTGGACTGTCAATCCATCCATGTGTGTCTTTGCCCCGGGAGGCTGAAATGGAGTACCTGGGTTTTGTTATTAGAAATGGGGTGGTAAAACAACAATTCAATAAAACCCCTGGCCCCATGACCCCTGAGTCCTGCTCTTTGACACAGACAAGGAAACAACTCAGGTCATTTTTTCTGGGTATGGCGAGATTTTATCATCAGTTTATCCCTCATTTCTCTGCCAGGGAAGCTCCTCTTACCAATTTGACTGGATCCAGATGTCCTGACTAAATCCAGTGAACAGAGGAGGCAGAGGCAAACTTTCAGGACATTTGAAGGTCACTCAGTAAGAGTCCAGTCTTGTACAGTCGAGACAAGTTCTAGTTCAAGTATTCTAAATGAGGTGCATACATTTTGTTTACATTGTTCTGTTCTTATCAGTTTAGAGAAGTTGCATTAATTATTTTTTCTTTGAATTACCATATTTGCTGTGTCAGTCCTCCTGACAGAAGATGTCGCTAAGGGTGGAGTCTGGTTAAATACAGAGGCCTAAGGAAAGCACCAGACCAGAATCTGTGACAGCAGGGGGGTGGTGGTATTTGCTTATACTGATGTTGTTTTCCCCTTTGTGTTTGTAATGGTCTGATCAGCAAGTATATAAGTTTCTCTCATGTCTCACTTTCTTAGGTTAGTTTGTTAATATCTTGTTTATTTAGCTGTATTTTTAAGCAGACTTCTGATTGGTTTACCTTATTTAAAGGCCTTGTTATTTTGTAAAGTTGCTTATTTTTGTTCATATGTATCTTATTAATGTTGACATGTATTTGGGGTAAATTTAACCCATTTTTGAAAAGTAGATCTGTGCTTGTTTGTCCTTTTACTGTTTGGTCCCTAACTGCAGGTTTAGCATGTCCCATTGTCTCTCCTACAGGTGATGATGGGAATGGCCACTACAGGGGATGTGGCTTTGTGTGCTTTTCATGTTCTGAGGAAGCCATGAAGGCCAGAAGAGGGATGAATGGCAAGATTTGGGGCAGGAAGCCAGTGTACTTTGGCATGGCTAAGTGCAAAGAGGAACACCATGCTTACTTAGACCATCAGAACATGTAGACACACATGTAGGTTAACGCATCAAGTTATTCCTGAGGGACACATTAAAATGATTCAATATTGCAGTTTTTGCCTATTACAATCACAACTAGCAGAGGGTCCAGCCCCACCCAGATCTGCTTTGGACTGCCCAGAACATCCATCCACAATATGAATCACACCTGTCTGATTGTATGTAAGTGTTGCATTTGTTACACAGTGTGTGTTTTAGTCTCTCCATGGCTGTGTCCCAAACCACCTACTAAGATACTACATAGTGTGATCAAGCCTGGCATTGTCCTGCTGAAATAGACATGGAGTTGGAAAATATGTTGTCTTAATGGCAGAATATGTCTTTCCAAAATACCAATATAAGCCTCTGAATCAATGGTAACTTCACATATATATATGCAGATCATCCATGCCATGGTCACTGATGCACCCCCATGGCATCACAGATGCTGGTTTTGCACTTTTCATTGGTAACAGTCTGGATGGTCTTTTCCATCTTTGGCACATAGATCCATTTTACATTTTTTTCCCAAAAAGAAGCTGAAATATGGAGTCGTCTGACCACAGAACACATTATCACTGTCTTTTGGTCCACCTCAGATGACTCCGGGCCCAGAGAACTCGCCAGTGTTTGTGCACAAAATTAACATATGGCTTCCTCTTTGCATAATACAGTTTCAGGTTACATTTCTTGATGCAGCAGTGGACTGTGTTAAGTGACAATGATTTCCAGAGTACACCCAAGTTGGCTATGTCCATCACGGTAGCATGATGGTTTCTCATACAATACCACCTGAGGGCTCAATGGTCACACACATTCACTAGAGGTTTCCTCCACTGTCCTTTATGCACCCAGATTTCCCCTGACTCTCAGAATCTTTTCAGGATATTATGAACCGCAGATAGTAAAATTCTTTGAAATCTTGCACTGAGAAATATTGTATGTGAACTGACTGACAAATCAATGATGAAGAGGTGAACCACGACCCATCCTTGCTTGCAAAGACTAAGTCTTTGGTGGACGCTCCTTTTATACTCTATCCTGATGCCCTCACCTGTTACCAGGTAAACTGCTAATTGTGGCGCCTCCAGCATTACTTTTATAATCTTTTCAGTCTTATTTTGCCTCTGTCCCAACTTTTTTGGAGTGTGCTGCAGGTGTCAAGTTTTAAATTAGTTTATATTTAACAAATAGAATTAAGTTCATCACTGAAAACACGGAAAATCTTTTTATTGTCCTCTTGTCTGTTAAATAAAGGTTCAAGTGAATTAACAAATAAATGAACAAGATTTCCATTTTTAAGAATGTGTCCCAACTTTTCTGGAAATGGGCTTTGTATATCCATATCCAGATAAACAAAATATCTTTAATTTGTTGCACAGTATTCTGTTATTGTATATAAAATATATTCAATGCATATTCTATGATCATCATCTGCAAGCTGGTCTTCTAGAGCTTACCTGGCCTGCTATCTTAGCCAGCATGTTTTTCTCCTAAGAGCAAATTGAGTGATGTAACCCTCTACCCTGAATCCAAAGTCAACACTCAGCACAACCTGTCAATCTTTCGATCCACTCCATTGGCACTGAGGCCTGATTGGACACAATTAGCTCTTAGGAACAAATGACATCAATCCACCATTGGACATCCATTGAGAGGGGACTGATTATTTACTTTAGCTGGACATGCTGATTTCATTTTTACCCCTTAAACATCCCTGAGGAATTAGCAAGCAGGGAAAAGCATTTAGTATCAAACCAGACCCTCTTGGCCTTCAATGGATTATTATTCAGATAAAACATGGTCAGTGCATGTGCACAATCACAAGCCTGTGCTCTGGTTTTAGCAGACATAACGTACTTTGTTGTTTTTCATTTAGGAAATAACATAGCCATAGGGGTCATACAGGATTATGCTTTCAAGTCTGTTAACATCATAACACAATGGACTCCAAGCAGCATGTTTAAATTATTATAGTCTGAGCTTATACAGACTATTTTGAGGATGAGGTGTCAGCTCAGTTCCTATACGGCAAATATCACGTACTGTTCCCAATGAGGCACGTCAGGCACAAGAACTGGACAGCTTCAGTATGTCATTTCAAATGAGGCTGCAAAACCAAGAGCTAACGCTTGCCAGTATCCAGGTCTAATAACTCACGTGTTAAATGTTTATATACCTAGAATTACAAATGGACTGTGAATGGGAAATAACTGAGATCTGTTCCCAGCCGAGTCCATGCTCTGTGAATATCATAGCAGGGACAAGCTATGCACCGGTGTGTCTCAGTTCAAGTTGTGGCACCTAATCTGTCAGACACTGAAAAAAACATTGATATACGATCTTTACACTAACAAGCCCTGGTCCTCATCGCTACACTAAACCAGGCACTGAGGGGTAAAGAGGGTATTAGTAGCCTAAAATGAAAGCATTACTGTTAGAGGGTATTTGACTGTTCAAATACATGAATGTCCCAGATGGCCAGCTGAAACAGTGCAGGAGTGAATTCTATCAAAATGAAACATCTGCTAAAATTCTCTATCAGCTTTTCTAATGTTTTAAATAAAAGAAAGCATAACATCATTTCCTATGAAACAACAAGGAAGACCAAAACTACAAAAAATAGTTTCCAATATTCATGGGGTACCAGAGAAACTGAACAAAGAACCGCCATATTAGAGTTACGTGTTCCTCAAAAAGATGTGTCTAACACTGAGGTCTGATTACCTGCTACAGAGACATGCAAAAAAGCATCACATTCCTAACTTAAGGATAAACCTATAGCTGGCCTTACATGCATTAAAATCTACCACATATGTCAGTGGAGTGGTGCAATGACATTCTAGTAAGTATATTTCATCTGGGAAATGAGGTATTCATAAAGCTTATTATTCAGTAACTATTATGAAATTATATAGTGAGGTGCCACTCACAGCAAGATCCCAGGTTCAGTTCCCGGGCAGGGCGGCCTGGGTCCTTTCTGTGTGGAGTTTGCATGTTCTCCCCGTGTCTACGTGGGTTTCCTACAGGGGCTCCGGTTTCCTCCCACAGACCAAAAACATGCATGTGAAGCAAATTGGAGATACTAAATTCCTCCCCATTGCCAACAAGGATTATAGACTTTAAAAAAAGTGAAATTCTAACCTCTCCTGTCATGAATGTAACCAGTGTGTAAAACAGGATGTTAAACACTTACAAAAAATAATAAAATAAATAAATGACTGTAAATAAATAAATACATGAAACTATGCATGTTTGTTGGTTCAGTATGTTAAGGCTCTGGGTTACTGATCAGAAGGTCAGGGGTTCGAGCCCCAGCACCACCAAACTGCCACTGTTGGGCCCTTGAGCAAGGCCCTTAACCCTCCCTGCTCCAGGGTCACTGTATCATGGCCGACCCCGCAATCTGACCCCTACTCCCTAACAAAAAAAGCTGGGATATGTGAAGAAATTGTGCAGTAATGTATATGTGACAAATAAAGGCTTCATTTCATCATATCCCCTGGGAGTTTAAAGAGTTAAAGCAGAACAGGTCTAAGGACTAATCACATAATATTCATGTTTCTGAGAGTTTACTGTCGATCATTTATGCAAAAATTAGAAGGTGAAAGGGATTAAATTGAAGTTACAAACTTGTATCTGATGTTTGCTCTTTGAAATGCATTCATTCATCTTCAGATCACACACTCACTCACACCCAGGGGTGATTTGGAGTATCCAGCCCACCTAGTGGCATGTTTTTGGAAGATGGGATGAGACCCACACAAACATGGGCTTAGGATCAAACCCTGGAGCGGTGTGGCAGCAGAGCTACCCACTAAACCACAGAGCATCCACCACTCTCAGAAATGATATCAGCTTTTATTATATCATATAATAAAGCAAAAAAAACACTTACATAATTACTTACACAATCAACAACAAGCATCAACCGTGGCCATACCTTTTTAAGTTATTCTATATTACTAGAATTTATCAATGATTGACAAAGGCTCGCTCTTTTGTTTTGCACAGGTTCCCCTCCTCCTGGGCCAGTGCGGCTCCAGAACAGACAAATGATGTGAACTGTTCTTTTATTGTGCGCTTAACCTGCTCTTGGGTAATAATGCCCTGTTGTGTTATTCAGCCTGCTCTGGTCTGAACCTGAGAGCACATCAAAGTGGCACACAGGAGCCGATGACAACAGGCCTCATGGGCATGGCTTTTCATCGAGCATGAAATGCCAAGATTGAGTTTCGCTAGGAAAGGTGCCCTGCTATCACAGATAACACCTCTCAATGCATTCAGTCCTCGGGAAGCCGGTGGCATTATTTCAGTAGTGTCTCAGCCTGGGTGGTGTAAACAGAGAAGCTGGAACGAGCATACGAACAACAACAGGCAGCTTCAGAGTTGGCTGGCAAAGACTCTTTGAAACCTGCAGCATTACATCACTACAAACTTTTTCTGTAGTCAGGTTTGTTGGTTGGGTGTTGAATAAAAATAACGCCAAAACAGGACAAAAAAAGGTTTAAGCAAGAATAGAAAAAATTAAAATTAGTAAAAATGAAAAATGAAAGAATAAATAAGGAGGAAAAAATGAGAAGAAAGTACACTAAAAACGCTGTGTTTTATCACATATGTAAATAAAGTTAATGTAAAAATTAAAGAGATTAATGATTTTTTTTTTAGCTTTACTTAACTTGCACTTTTCATCGTTTTAGGTTAACAATGATTATCTGAGCGTATTCCAGCTCCACATTTACTAAACAGACATTCTTTCCTAATTTTCTTTATTGGTCCAACTTCAAATGCAGTTATAAACTTTGCTCTAGATTAGTAACATAAGAATGCTTACACAAGCACATCTGCTTGTCTTTTAGACAGAACATTAACTCATTGCCTTGCTAATGTAATTGTTGGCTCATTCAGATACTATGGAAGTTATATATATATATATAGATATATATACATACATGTATTAGTAATGGCTATCCATTAGAGCTTCTTGGGATTTTCAAGCCAATTACTCAAACAAAGGCATAAATTCTAGCAGCTACAGGTTAATGCTTTCTGGTGCCATGTCACAGTGAATTATCTTATATTGCATTTACAACTCCAGGTACCAGAGCACTGTGCCACCCCCACCAGTCTGCATTCAGACCTCTCATCACAGAATCTACACACAAAACCTACCTGGACTAAACAAAACCAATCCCTACAACCTCCTACTGACCACCTATGACCATCACAAGACACCTTCACTTTAAATTAGAGCAACATCTCATGGACCGTTCTAAATTTTATTATGCTGATATGGAACATTTCTTACTACCACAAATTCATCATTCCTGTAAATTAACTATGCACTGTCTTGTGTATTTATTGTGTACTTAGTGTATATTTTGCACTCGTCCCTCCCTGTCATGTGTCTGTGTCTGCACATTATGTTGTCCTTTATGCCTGGATTTTCATTATAAGTATAAAAGTTATATGGAGGAACGACAATAAAACCCATTAGACTTCACACTAATAATATATCCAGTAGCATAGCACGGTGCATTAACAAGACAAATGACGCTATACAAATATCTCGTGAGCAAGTGGAATTTTTTCTTCAAACATTTGTCCAAGCTAATTGAAAAATCCTGCGTGATCACCTCATCGAACATTCCTGAAGAATGAGCTAATAAGCCGCTTTAGTCAAACAGTCTTAGATAAAGCAGGAGACTAATCTCTTGATTGTGAATGATTAAATATGTGTGTCATTTTAAACATTTCATCTGTTTCTTAAGGGAAAAACCAGGTTCTGGGACACTCTGGTTGTGCTTTTGTCTTGGTTTATGCTGCTTCTCAGTGACTTGGTGCTAGCACTTCTTCTTCTTCTTCTTCGAAAGCAACTCGGTAAAGGAATAGTAAGCTATTTTGGCAGAAATCTCTAAACGTTCTGTTTTGAAGCTTGAAACGAAACCAAACACAAGCCCCTCCCCTCAGCATTCCACGCCCCTAAACCACATCCATGTGTGCAGCCGAGGCTTTTTTGATTTACATGCAGCATGATTGGCAGGCAGGTAGAGACGCCTTAAATGTTGGTGGTCCGTATTATTTGGTGTACATAAACTTGTGCACCACAGAGTCAGTCAGTTTTGTCCTCTGAGTATATATTTTATTCACAGCAGCTGAAATGTCAAGGAAATGTTGCCAAATATTACACAAAAATGTCTAACTTAAATATTGCTGACCCCGAGTGACCATGGAACCATACAAATACAGATGTCCTCGCTGCTGTGACTAAGGGGAACTTACTGTGTGTAAAGATGGTCAATGATGAATAAATATATAAATACAAAATAACATTTCATATACAGTTCCTAATGGTTTAAAACAGTACAGAGCTTTTAGAAATCCCTGTGTGATACAGAATAAACATTGATGGAATAAATCAGCTTTCCAGGTGGTGCCTTCCAGCCTTCCAGCTTGAGAAGGAAAGTCAGCTATTAGATCATGTCAATTAGGAACACATTACAGGCAGTCCTAATTGCAAGTATAAACACCCAGACATTCTGAGGCCCAGGAACTCAGACACACATAAATGGCCATACACTGTAGACTATTAACTAAGAGCAGAGCCTAAAAACATTAAGAAATCCTGAAAAAAACCATCATTTCTACATTTCAGCTGCTGATAGACATTTCAGTGATAGACATTCACTAATAAATGTACATTATAGGCTCAAACAGCAATTAAGGTGACAGTGTGGAAGTAAAGAATTATGTTTTTTTGTTTGCGTCATCATAAAATGTTGTTGTTTGCATAATATTTTCAACTATTAACAAACAGTTTAATGAATGATCAAGTTGTAGGAACCATTTTATAAATGCTCTGCGTGCCCTCCGTCTGCTGTAGGGACAACATTGAGATGATAGTTGAATTCGTCCCAAATGCCTCTCAAAGTGTCTTCTTCCACTGAGGTCACCGCTGTCATGATTCTGTTTCTGAGATCATCCAGATTAGTTATTTATTGTGGCAGAAAAAAGAAGAAGTCTTTTGAAGAAGCCCCACAAGAAAAAGTCACAGGGTGTAATGTCTGGGGATCGTGGGGGCCAAGAGTGTAGTGCCAAATCCTGGGGTCCCATGGAACCTATACAACATTAAGGCTATGGGCTGTTTGTGTGCTGGGAGAGGCATCTAGCGGTAATCATTTGAAATGCTATGCCCCGCCCTTTCAAGTGATAATAGTTTCATTCATGGACAGTTTGTGGTTGCAGAGAAATAGTGATTTCAGATTGGGTCCATCTTTTTGAAACACCCTGTACTATGCATGGAAAAGCTTCATGCATAATTAATAAGGCTAATTCACGACAGCACAGCTCAAATATTGTTTCACATCCTGTTGCCTCTAACACCCCCCTCCCCCCCTCCAACCCACCCCCTAGAAATATGTCCACTTTAATTGTGCTACATCATATGCTTCATGTTTCAGTGGCAAGCTATGAGTCATTTGCGTCGTGCGTTATGGTTGCAGAACAAGTCAGACAAAGGCTTCAGAAAGGAGGAAGGCTTTTGATTTTTGCCATAACCAAATCAAAGTAAATGTCAAATGTCAAGTAAATATCAAACAGCCACCTAAGCTGATACAGGCTATGCAGAAGTATGCTGCCACAAAATCAGCATACTGGGTAGCCTCAGTGAAAATCCATGTCTACCATCAAAGTATGGAACTAAAGATTATACATCATGATTGTACAGCTTATAAAACATTTTTATGTCAATGTGCAAAAACATCGGTGGGATATGACCTCATTTCCTGTTTTAAAGAACATATATAAATCAACTGCACTTGTTATGCTATAAAGGAGTAGAGGTTCCGTTCAGGCGTCTTTCTTCCACTCCAGCCTCGGCAAACCGTCTTCATAAAGCTCAGTTTGTGCACAGAGGCATCGTCATGTCGAAGGCCCCTTAGTTCCAGTGAAGGTAATTGGTAAATTTGTTAATTGTGATTCTAACTTCGTGGCCAGAAACTTTCTTTCTCCACTTTGCTCATGGGCATTTGTGAGCTTATGTATGCAGAAGAGGGTAGATAGTGCTTTAGGGTATTATGCTGCCATGTGAGCAGCAGCTGACAATGTGAATACATGTGGTTGGCTGGTTTTGAGTGTCTCAGAGGAAGAACCTTCACCTTTCTTAGTTGGTATCTGTTATATGATAGGGAAGGGCTGGCTGGTGGGAGGGAAGTGGCAGGTGACAAAATTGAAGAGAAAATGGGAGGAAAAAGGAAACTGTAGACAGTAACAAGGGTAGTTTTAACCAGATGGTGTGTACATGATTTAAAGTATGAACTCATACTGAATCAGTGGAATGCCATTAGGTAATAAAGGTAGGGCAATAAAAAGAAAACTTAGCTCAGAATCAGGTGCTTGGTGCTTGGACCCCCTAATAATTATAACTATTGCTTTTACAATTATAACAATTATCATGGTCATTTTTGATGGTATCACTAATACAAACATATAAATCAACTAAACTCTGACATATACAGGGGTTAGACAATGAAACTGAAACACCTGTCATTTTAGTGTGGGAGGTTTCTTGGCTAAATTGGACCAGCCTGGTGGCCAATCTTCATTAATTGCACATTGCACCAGTAAGAGCAGAGTGTGAAGGTTC
>JAOUQY010000031.1:5743413-5754990 GCA_028566355.1 Doras micropoeus
TCTGGGAACTCCTTCAAGACTGTTGGAAAACCATTTCAGGTGATAACCTCATGAAGCTGATTGAGAGAATGCCAAGATTGTGTAAAGCTGGAATCAAAGCAAAAAGTGCCTACTTTGTAGAATCTAAAATCTGAAACATATTTTGGTTTGTTTAACACTTTTAAATTTACTACACGATTCCTTATGTGTTCCTTCATAGTCTGGATGACTTCAGTATTCATTTACAATGTAGGGAAAAAAAAAAACAATGAATGAGAAGGTGTGTCCACATTTTTGACTGGTACTGTACAAACTCAGCAACGTGGGAACTGGCTTTTCCTCTGCACGACTTATAGGGTCCACTGAAAGGTTTCCTCGAGGCTCTCGGAAAGCTCCAGAAGAAGTTCTATGCTAAAGGACACAGGTTAGACTGCCCCATTCGCACCTATCTGGTGACTGCTCGCAGCGCAGCCAGCTCAGGCATCCGTGCTTTAAAGACTCTCCGTGCCTGGGGGCTGGAAACAGACGAAGCCCTGTTTTTAGCTGGAGCTCCCAAAGGCCCCATGCTGGAGAAAATACGACCTCACATCTACTTTGATGATCAGATGTTCCACATTGAAGGTGCTGCAGAGATGGGCACGATTGCTGCACATGTACCATACGGAATAGCACAGAAGTACCCTCACAAACAAAGTGCCAAGTCTGACAAGTAAGCATGGGATTGGATATTATGCATTGTACTGAATATCCTACATGCCTCAGTGACTCAATGACCCAGCAGCAATACAGTTCCTTTTTTTTTTTTTAAACAAACATCAAATACTGAGCTGATTGGATGACTGAACTTTGTGACCATCCTCACAGTGAAGACCAGTTGAAGAAAAAAAAGACTAGTCCTTGCATTTGTATGTGTCCTCCTTGTTTTCTTCATTGATTTGCCAATAACTTGGTGCAACTGGATGAATATTCAGTCACTGAAATGAAAAACCTCTATCATCAGTTTGGGTGCCCTTTTATTTTTTGTATAGTATTATGATAGTAATTGCTAGTAATTATAGTTTTCTCTCATTATAAATACTTTATACAGAATGTTATATAAAACCTAAAGCAGAAAATATATTATATATTGTATAGTATACTTTATATTGATTTTATATAATATATTTTAACAAGAGCGGCACTGTGATGCAATGGGTAGCACTGTCGTCTCACAGCAAGAGGTTTTGATTCTCTGGCTGAGCAGCCAGGGACCTTTCTGTGTGGAGTTTGCATGTTCTCCCCATGTCTACATGGGTTTCCTCCAGGAACAAGAGTTTCCTCATGCAGTCCAAGTCACGCAGGCTGGCAAATTGGAGATAAATTGCCCCTAGTGAGAATGTGTGTGTGTGTCTGACTGTGTCTGTCTGTGTGCCTTCCCTGTGATAGACTGGCAGCCTGTCCGGGGTGTCCTCCTACCTTCTACCAAATGAGTGCTGGGATAGGCCCCAGAACCCCTGTGACCCAGCTGTAGGATATGCAACTGACATGATATTTTGTAAGGAGACATTTCTTTAAAATGACTTTATAAACGACCCATAAGTTGCTTATAAGCTCATAAGTTCATGTTTACACAGTTGCACTTTTTGAGTAGGTAGTATACAGATATAGAAGGGAAATGATTTATATAGCACTATCCTGTGTCACTCAGATGAGGATGGGTTTTCCTTTTGAATCTGGTTCCTCTCAAGGTTTCCTGATCTTGTTGTCTCAAGGAATTTTTCCTCACCACCATCGCCTCTGGCTTGCTCAGTTATAAATGTATTATTTATATCAGGAAAGTTCCATTCTGTAAAGCTGCTTTGTGACAATGTCTTTTGTTAAAAGCTCTATATGAATCATTTTGAATTGAATTGAATCGAATTGAATATTTATGGAAGGAGACTCAAGTGACAGAGCTTTTCTGACACTGGAAAAACTCCAAAATTGAGGGCTTTGCAGTTTCCTGGTAACAAATGATGCATTCGTTATCTTATTAACTTCCAGAGGCAGAAAAAAGACAGGCTGATGAGGGAACAGTTGTTTATAGCCAAAGGGCCTGTGTGGGTGCAGGTTTCCTTCTGGTCAAGCAGGAGACACAAAGTCAAGCCTGCACCCCCACCGGCCGTTCTCGGATAAGATCGGACACCACTGATGTAAACGATAACAGGAACATGGATGCTCCACAGCACTAAATGGAACTATAAATGGATAAAATGTAAAATGTGTCATTTATTAACAAATAAAAAGCTTCAGTGTTGGCAAACTGATGTGAACTCAGGATGCATCACACCACCCTGTCACCGATTATTTTTCTGTTGTGTTTTATTCTTATATAAAATATTGTGTGCACCATAAAGTGAAGGAAGTAACTGTAAATCAATGTTATATGATCATAAATCAAATTTATGATATGATGTTATTTGGTTTGTCCTGTACATGTTCAGGTACACATGCAGGACTCCATGGTAAATATCAATTTTCAAATACAGAGTGAACTATTGCAGGACCGTTGCTGTAAATTATTAAGCCATAATATGGCTAAAGCCTGCATGTGAGCTGATTTTTGCCATAATGATAAGCAAATAACAGTTAATAACACATGAAATCTTCTAGAAGCAACAATAATGCTAATTCTTTTGCCTTAAAAAATGGGTTAATCACACAAACCAACAAGTCAATTAAACGTGGAATGTCAATGCTGCTGTGGAAAAATGTAAAAAAAAAAAATGTCTTTCAAGTTGTCAAGTTGTATTTGCCGTGACTCAGAATTGCTCCTAGAGGACTTAAAATTTATATTAGTAGTTAAATGGGGAAAATTGTAAGCATTAACTGAAAAATTAGATATAAGCCATTAGATATAAACTGCTTTTACAAGACTGCACTTCTAATAATCATCTACAGCCATAAAGCACTGTATACTGTAGCTTATAAAAATTAATTCAATTTATATCACCATTTACAGTGCCTTGCAAAAGTATTCACACCCCTTGAACCTTTCAATATTTTTTCACATTACACCCACAAACCTCAATGTATTTTATTGGGATTTTATGTGATAGACCAACACAAAGTAGCAAGTAATTGTGAGGTCAAAAGAAAATGATACATAGTTTTCAAACATTTTAATAAATAAAAATGTGAAAAGTGAGGCATGCATTTGTATTCAGCTCCCCAGTACTCTGATACCCCAAATAAAATCCAATGTAACCAATTGCCTTTAAAAGTCAATGAATTAGTAAATAGAGTCCACTTGTGTGTAATTTAATCTCAGTATAACTACAGCTGTTCTGTGAAGGCCTCAGAGGTTTGTTAGAGAACATTAATGAACAAACAGCATCATGAAAACCAAGGAACACACCAGACAGGTCAGGGATAAAGTTGTGGTGAAGTGTAAAGCAGGGTTAGGATATAAAAAACTATCCCAAGCTATAAACATCTCATGGAGCACTGTTCTGTCCATCATCTGAAAATGGAAGGAGTATGGCACAACTACAAACCTACCAAGACATGGCCGTCCACCTAAACTGACAGCCCAGGCAAGGAGAGCACTATTTAGAGAAGCAGCCAAGAGGCTCTCCGCTCTGGTGGAGCTGCAGAGATCCACA
Organism: Doras micropoeus; assembly: GCA_028566355.1. NCBI lineage: Eukaryota > Metazoa > Chordata > Actinopteri > Siluriformes > Doradidae > Doras > Doras micropoeus. The sequence goes on from JAOUQY010000031.1 coordinate 5,747,016, forward strand.
GCTCAGGTGGGAGAATCTATTAGTCATGTCCTCCACCACAGTGCTCAGTGTGAATTCTCAAATCTCATTGGCCAGAAAGTGTTCATTTTTTATAACAGCAGCTCTGATAGTAGTGCCAGCTTTAATACAATTCCCAGGTTAATAAATGCACTACTTCTAATATGGTATTGTTACTATAGTAACAGCTCATTGACAGAAACATGTATAATGGGCATGGTACATAATCTATGAATAACCAGAAACATGCTATTTATCCAAGAAAAAATTACAGTCCTTAATATGGTGAAACATTTATGGAAGGAGTCTCCAGTGTCAGCACTTAGTAACTGTTAATTTTAGGTCAAAGAGTCTTCAGGACAGAGATCTTTGACAGGCTGCATCTGTGTCTGTTTTATTCCTTCCTTAATTGCTAAAAAGTTGAGATAAAAAGCTCAAAACTGTTGTAGGAGATGCTAATTAAATGCGATAGCAGTGAGACAGTTGGGGAAGTTGCAAAGCCATTGTGGTCATGTAAGTTTACACAATGAACATACATGCTTTCTGATACATATTTTAATAAATATATTTTTTAAAAGATTTTTTTGTCATGCATTTCCTCAGCATCACTTCAGATGGCAGCATTGACATTTGTAAAATGTCCTTTAAAACCATGAACACTGTAAATTGTTGTGTGACATTTTTCCTAAGGTCCTTTTGAGTTATATTATTATTATTATTATTATTATTATTATTATTATAGGTTTAGAAACAATTTTAAGCTGGAATGGCTAACTGTAACTTTACATGTGAAGACTATCAGTAGCACCTGAGTGTTTTGTTATTAATTATAATCATGCTTAGATATTTTTGTACTTAAATACCTGAGCACTTGTGTGTGGTGAGGAGTAGATGTGTTGCTTAAAGTACAGAAGATTAATATTGTTACAGACACACCCAGGGTTAGATATTGAACTGGTGAACGTTATTAAGCCTCATTAGTACCTTTTTGGTTTTACTATATTTTCATATGACTACATAAAATCCTCCTTCCAGACATAATGCAATCACTAATTTAGACTTCAGATGAGGCTACAAGAAAGTTAATAAAGGCAGTTTTAGCTCAACGTTTAAGACATTGGTCTGCTAATGAGTTCAAATCCCAGCACCAACTGCTGGGCCCCTGAGCAAGGCCCTTAACTCTCAACTGCTCAATTGTATAAATGAGATAAATGTAAGTTACTCTGGATAAAGGTGTCTGCCAAATGCCATAAATGTAAGTATAATATAAATGCAGTTGTTCCATAGGTGCTCACGAGCTGAGTTTTACTTTCCTCCCTCTTAGCTTTGAAAAGATTATTTATGGGTAGATTTTAATATGACAGTGTAATTTCGCCAGAGTTTTAGTCCTCCAGCTAGACCATATTTTCAATATGAGCAGAAAATTGAATTTTAATGTGCAAATCAGGCTGCAGAAACTGTGTATGTAATTTCTGCAGAGCGCAAAAAGTATTACAAGCATAAATTCTCACACAAAAGCTGTTTGGATGAAAGCTTAATGTTTGACTGCCCTCCAGCTACAGTAATTCTTGAAAAGAGAAAGAATTGAGTGCAAAAGGCATGATGCAGGATTACTCCTAAGGGATTCTCCTGGTTTAAAATGTCTTCAGTAGTGTTAGCTTTAATCTTTTTTTTGTCCTGTACCTCCTAAATGTGACTTTAGGCGGCAGCAGCGCTGTTTGTATCACTGCAGTTACTGGAGAAAGATTATAAAGGACTGTAAGAGACAAGATTGACTTATTACAGACCAAGCTAAGGCTTTATTGGACTAGAATAACGTAGATACAGTACAAACTGTTAACGAACAGTTAAATCAATTCTCAGTTAACAACTAGCCTATGTAAACAGTGTATTGCGAGGTGACCTGTCCAGGGTGTTTCCCTGCCTTCTGCCCAGTGAGTACTGGGATAGGCTCCAGCACCCCCCATGACCCAGTAGAGGATAAACAGTGTAGATAATGAATGAATGAATGAATGAATGAATGAATGAATGAATGCCAACAGTTTGTTTGCTCATTTTTAGCAAATAATATATAGACTATAAATGTTTTCCTAGACCTACCACAATTTCAAATGAGCAAATTAGCTAGTTCATGACAGTCTGTAGATGGTTTATAGAGCCTACATTGCAGGTGATCTTGCACTTCTGTCCCACACACACCAACAGATGCAGGACAAAAACAATGCTGTGGTAGCCACCTCTGAACAGAATGAGCTAAACATTTACTGGAGGAAAAACATCCTCAAAGACAACAAGAGTAATGCAGAGTCAGCCCCCTGGAGGGCAAAGAGCTAGAAGAAGTGAATGCATTCTTTGATAAAGGAGGCACAGATGCTGACAGACTAAAGAACATTGGGGATTTCAAGGAACTGTCTGACCAGATCAAAGTCAGATTGTTTAACGCCGGTATCAAATCAGTAGTACTGATTTAATCAAATACCAATGATTTAATCAATTCCTTAAGGATGTTCTTGATTCCCCAAGGCAAGGGGAAAAGAGGGTGACCATGCAAAGTCTGCTGATGAGACCTGGAGGTGGACATCAGTTGAGCCAGGTAAACAGAAGCACCAAGGACAGAGATTGCTGGAGGAGTCTTGTCAGCAGCCAATACCCTAGGAAGGGCAGAAAGCGTAAATGATGATAAAACTAAGAGCTTATGCCAAAAAGGGCTATGCCAAAGTGTCACCTAGAACTATTAATGTGCTACATCTATGTCTATATTAATATCAGTAATAATCAATATTGGCATCAGAGTTGCTGAAGAGTCGCTGTCTTTATGCATAAATATGAGTAAAGGCTTCAGTGTTTAATCATACTATAAGCATCAATAGCACTATGTGAATGTGTCAGGCAGTTGATAAACAGGAGCACCAACAACCAGCTCTCCCATGCTGGCAATACACACTACTGAAGCTTCCGTCATGCTTAGTGATCAGAGCGGGGTTTCATTTGATTACTGTGGAGATGTGGCAGATAAAACGATGAGGAAGAACAATTGCCAGTGGTTTAATCCTTATCACCATACCATAAAGGCCATGTTAATTAAATGCATTCAAACCACAGTATCCTAGTTATGTTCTAATAAATTGTCAGATATTATGAAATGATATAATTATAGCTTCATTTTCTGTATTTTATACCAGGATTAAAAAGAGAACTACTAAGGACAAACAGAACATCAGAAATTGAAGTCTGCAGCTCTCTTTACATGGTTTTTGTCTTTTGTCTTTTCTGCAATTGGTGCATTAGGTCTTTAAATCATTAGCACAATGTACAGCCACAGCTGATGGTGAAAATGGTGGGAAAAAAAGGTTTTATTGATTTCCTAGCAAGACTCAATGTCCATTTCAAATGAAAAGAGAATCACAAATGCCAGGCTATATTTGAAATCAATATCAGAACTTCCTGTTTGAAAAAAATACTTCCTTATGTCAGTGTGATCAATTTCTGTGCATGGTTGCTTTATTTGAATTATTCCACAGTTTGTTTTGGATTGCTGTCTGACCTTTGGGATTCATGTACAAGACATCATCAAAGGTTCTTTTGAGTAAGAAATACCATGCATGGGATACAATTCACTGTGAAAGCATGCTAATATAAACCTGTGGTTTAAGTTGGCACTACTGTTCGAACTGCTGTTAGAGAAAATGAATGAACACTTTCTGACCAATCACAACTGAGCATTCAACAGCGCTGTGGTATTAACAATGACAGTACAAATTACTAATGGTAAAATTTAAATTATTAATGTAAATATCCAACACAAATGTACAGTAGCTAAAATCATGCTCCACAGCCACTCCACAGCCACTGTTTAGATGTGATGTGTTACGAAATACAATAACAAAGTATTGCTTTTATCTTTTATGTGCTAGTATTGAATGTAGCACTGATCCGGAGCTCTCTCCAAATGGATCAAATTTTATATCCAGTAAGCAATCATATCTAAGCACTTTAGTCAGTTAGTATGAAGTTTTCAGTGGCTGCACTGGTGTCTGATACTGTGCCAGATATGAAGCAGAGATGGAGAGATGGAAAGCCAGAGCTAGGTGGAGGATTATAGCTCATGTGCCAGAGAGTTTCAGCTTTGGTTCAGTCCAGAGACAGATGGTGAGAATTCACACAATCACTGTACCACAGTGAAGGTCACCAGCGCCCTCAGCAGGGGACAGATGAGTCCCTATGCCTTTAGACTAGTGCATCTGCAGATATATTATCTCTTCCAAATGTGCCATGCTAAGCTCTACTCACGCTTAATGTTTAATATCCTGTCTGGAATTGATCGCCTTGTGCACCTCGGTTATTGGCAATGAATTGTCTGTTGTGGCTGGTGATGAGGTAATAGTGAGGTAAATGCAACTAATAATAACAATTGTTCAATATCAGCAGCGAGATGGATCCATTAGAAAACATTTTTGGGATTGGACGGGGTGTGCATGGCCTCAGGAAGTGATGAGACAATTTTCATGTTTCCATTAATGAGACAATTTTCATGTAATTATCTGATCAGCCAATCATGTGGCAGCACTGCAATGCATAAAATCATGCAAATAGGGAGGCAAATGAGATCATTTTAGATGAGTCTATATTAGCTAAGGTTTCACTTTTAGCATCTTCACACACACATGGAATTAAGCATTAATTACACTGTGCATCATGAGAAATATATCATACCTATGACCTATATCATACCTATATAGGAATAACATTCATGATATCTATCAGTCAGGATTTAGGCCTCATCATACCACAGAGACAGCGCATATAAAAGTGGTAAATGACCTACTACTGGCCTCTGATCAGGGTTGTGTTATCCTTGCTTGTATAACTTAGTGCAGCTTTTGACACCATTGATCATACTACTCGCTTTCATAGACTAGAACATGTTGTTGGAGTTAAGGGAACAGCCCTCTCCTGGTTCAGATCCTGTTTGACTGACCATTATCAGTTTGTAGGTGTAAATAGTGAGTTCTCTATGCATACTAAAGTGCTCCACAAGGTTCTGTTTTAGGCTCATTGCTTTTTTCCTTATATATGCTAAAATTATTCATAAACACAGTATCAGCTTCCACTGTTATGCTGGTGACACACAGTTTAATGTCTCAGCAAAGCCAGATGAGAGCCATGAGAGAGGTTACACCATGTAATTTACTAAAGTTGAGGAATGTGTAAAGGATATTAGACAATGGATGCTGAATAACTTCCTTCTACTTAAGTCTGATAAGACAGAAGTACTTGTCCTAGTTACATCATGTGCAGCTGTAAAAGACCATGTCTACTTTGATCAAAAGGTGCAGGCTCTCTGTTGGTACCTTGAATAATGAAGGCTACAGCAGGGGACAGAGCTTGATATTACAAAGCCCTACAGTTATGGAACAGCCACACAGTCTCAGTGTTTAAATCAAAGTCTTTTTTAAGCCTTTTGTCACTAGCTTTTCTTTTTAGGTAAAGGCACAGGTCTGGACTTGTTCACTTGTTCAATCAATTCTGCTGACGGTGTAGCGGCTGGCTGCTTTATGTCCCAGGGCTCCCTCATGTCTGTGTTACCTTCTGGCTCTCCCTTTTAGCTATGCTGTCATAGCTATTCTCTGCTTGCTCTCTGCAAACAACATACATTTTCTCTAACAGTTTCATGAAAGAGTATACCTAATAATTGGTGCCCCCTATCTCTCTTTCTCTCCCTTCCTTTAAGTCCTCCTCACTACATATGCTATGCCTGAGACACCAGAAAATACCAGTGATTATGAAGCCTTCTGCTCTCTGGATCTGCCTGATCCACCCTGATGCCCTACTTCTGTTTGGAATTCTCATCACCTGAATGTGAGGATGGCCCCCACATGGACACCCTAAAGATCATTATGATGGACAGCTTAAAGATACATGTAGAAGCCATGAATCTGGCTTTGGACTGCAACTAACATAAACAGCCTTCCTACATTGGCTAGGACTGTAATTGCCATGTACACGTAATTGTTTTACACAGCATCAGTCAAATCTCTGTCAGTGAAGAGTTGACTACATTAACAGAATGGACTTCATGTTAAAACTTTAATGAATTTACTGGTTACATAACTACAGGTTTTTTTTACTATATAGCATGCAGTTATATAAGGGACTATACATATATTACCATACTATCTGGTGTCACCCAAATGAGGATGGGTTCCCTTTTGAGTTTGGGTTCTCTCAAGATTTCTTCCTCTGATCATCTCAGGAAGTTTTTCCTTGCCCTTGCTCATTAGGGATAAAATGTATATACATTTAAAAGTTATATCTGAATGTTACATCTTTGTAAAGCTGCTTTGGGACAATGTCTATTGTTAAAAGTGCTATATAGATAAAATTGAATTGAATTTAAATTAATTGAATTGAATTGAATTGAATTGAATTGAATTGAATTGAATGACCTGATCTCAGAATCTCAGACCATATCTCAGAATCCACAACACATAGAATCTTTAGGCTGAGTGGACACAAAATCGGAGTGCTGAAGACATGAAAATGCAGCCTGTCTGATGAATCTTGATTTCTGCTGAGGCACACAGATGGTAGCGTCAGAATTTGGCAGCAACAGCATGAATTCCTGGACCCAACCTGCCTTGGGTCAATACCCAAGGCTGGTGGAGGTGGTGTAATTGTGGGGAATGTATTCCTGGCACACTTTGATCCTATTAATACCGATTAATCATTGCATGAATGCCACAGTCTATTTGAGTATTGCTGCTGATCATGAGCATCCCCTTATTGTCACAATTTACCATCTTCTAATGCCTACTTCTAGCATGATAATGCACCATGTTACAAAAGAGTTACAAAATGAGTTCAGTGTTCTTTACTGCCCTTCGCAGTCACTGCAACCGAATCCTGTTAAACACCTTTGGGATGTGGTAGAATAGGAAATTGGCACCTGATAAATCTACAGGAATTGTGTGATGCAATCATGTCAAAACAGACAAGAATCTCAAAGAAATGTTTCCAAGAGCTTGTGGAATCCATGCCATGAAGAACTGCGTCTACTTTAAGAGCAAAGGAGGCACCAACAAATAATGAATCCTTGAAGACAAAACACATGGCTATATATAGACAGTATATACTTTTTTTTATTCCAGCTGCTAAAGGTCATACTGGTGTATGGAAAACATCCAGGGCAACAGATTTAATTTCCCTTCAGGTGCAGAGTGTGGTGGGTAATCTATGCTCAATCTTATAGCATTTATTAGATTGAGGCCATCTTATTGTAGTCGCCATAGTAACCAGAGCCCATGTAGCATTCTTAGCGCAAACCATACATGGTCTCAGTAGTACTTTGCATGAGAGCAGGATTGTTTAAACCATACTCAGGGAAAAGGGGCCATGGAAATTATATAATTGTCTTGAGAGGTTAAATTGTACGGGGCTTCCCCACCTTTGATTTAAATGGATCTGAGCTCTGGTAATATAATTTAATGAAATTTGAAAAGAAACTATGACATGACACAATGGTGATAAGAATAATAATGATGATGTAATAATTTAAGTGCTTAGACAGACAAACAAAATGACTGAGATGATTACATTTTCTCGATATCAGAGTTGAGAAATATAGATCCCGACTTGCTCTTGCTTGCTTGCTACTTGCTCTCAGTCTCTAACAATATGTTCTTTTTATCCGAAGTTTGCTTTTCTAACATCACATTCATTAGAATTTATTTAAATGCATTAGGCAGGCAAACGCTATCCTGACACACACTGTGAAAGCCAGTGAAGATGCTTGGTCAGGCTGTGGGTGGACACCATAGTGGTGGGTGGCTTACAGTCTGGTTTTACTTGCATCAATCAGTTGTAGCAGAGAGGTTGAATAGAGCTTGAATGATACACTTGAGGTCTGCTCCATTTATTTCCCTTTAGATAATGAGCACTCTTGTGACTCTTATATCTACAACCCGGATTCCAAAAAAGT
>JAOUQY010000031.1:5762803-5773970 GCA_028566355.1 Doras micropoeus
AAGGCATCTTTGCTTTACAGCGAGTCTTTGCATGTGCCTAAGACTTCTGCATCGTACTGTACAGTAATCAGCTGGTAGGTTTTACTGAGCGTCTGAGAATCTGCCACAGCTCTTCTGGAGACTTTGACTGTCACACTTATAAATAAATAAATAAATAATAAAGAGAATGCTTCAGACCAACAATTTGGTTGGCTGATAATACTTCTGAAATACTTTAAGTAATAACTATTTTATTATGTTTGAATGATGTTATAACAGCTTTAAACATTTATTCCCACACCAGTCTTTGTTTTTTCCTTGTTTTTTAAAAAATAATTATTAATACAAAAAAACACAGGTTATCATGTTATTGAGGTAGTAAAAAGCACTCTGAATTAACTAAATAACTGTCCCATGTTACGACTATCTGTTATAAAGCACTGACACTGGAGACTTCTTCCAAAAATGCTAAAGAAACATATCCATTCAGACAGCTTCACCAATTCAACAATTACATCATCATTGTTATAATATTATTATTTTGTTAATATCCATTGTTTCTGGACCATCTGCAATGCAAGTCCCTGTGTTTGAGTTATTACTACAGAAACAATTATTTATTCAAATGAATGCATCCATATATACTTGTCTGATCTATTATATAAAAAATTATAATCAAAACCTTCTGACCCAAAATAATCAATTGGTATAATATCAAAGAAACATCTGTGACACTGCAAAAATGAATGTTTTTAAAAAAAATGCATCTAGTATTTCTTATTATAATATTATAATAAACCAAATATATCATTATTTAACCGTCCTAGACTCGACTAATTTAAATAATCTTGCTCAAGTCACAGATACATTTAGCATTTTAAGCATTTCTTTCTTTATTTTTTTAACAAAGTAGCCTAAATTATCTGTCAATAGAATAATGTTCTCAATTATTCTCTCATTATTCCAATGGCTATAATTCATGAAGATAGTTCAAGTGAAATGTCTTGAAAGGTTTATTTTTGCAGTGATTTGTATTGGTCTGTGGAGAAAAAGAACAGTAGAATTTGCTGAAGGGAGAGTATTTTTTTAAATAAATATGATCTAGTCCTATCTTCAAGTGAATCATAGATAGCAGTCATGCAGGTTTGAACAATCAGATTAGCTCTGCACAGTGGAATTGGATTGAATCCACACTCAGTTGTTGATAGTGGCTCTGTAAACTATGGCTATCATTTAACACAAGGCATATGCAATATGAAATCTGTGCTAGGCCATGATTCATACTATACCTAGCTGTCCTTTTATTGGACTGCTTTTTAAAACATCTCTTTGTCCAGGATCTGAAATTCTGTGAGCATTAGATAAACTTTTACAGACATCGTACAGACATCCCGCCTCTCCCGGAAGGTTCAGGAATCTCCTGCACTTCACCCCAGACCACACTAAAGTGTACCCCGGCCTAATAAGGGTGGCTGCACTATTTGCAGGAGTGACTTTTCTATTGCCCATGGTTGGATAAATGATTGTAAATAACATGTTGAGGCGAGTTTAACAGGTGTCATTCATTCATTAGCTTAGCTAACGTTACTTAAACTAGCTGGCTAGCTGCTAATGAGCTACTCTATTGATGTTCTGTGTGATGAGACCAAGATCCCTGTAGACTTGCTTCTTTCTTTGCATTTTTATCCTTAGAGTTTTTTCTCATAGTGGCTTAATTGGTCACTTACATAACCATGTTTACCTACGGAAACACAAAGCATAGATCTTCTGAGAAATGAGCTCTACAGGAATAAATAAAACCCACAGAACACAGGAAACAGGAGATGAAGCATACATTAAAAAGTCTTTGAAATGATTTGGGTTATAAAGCAGCATAAAAGAGAAGAAAAGAAGTGAACAGAAGAGAAAAGAAGTGTCTGTAAAAATTACTTTCACTCAATTAGCTTTAATGGCTGAGAGTTAGCATAATAAATGTTGTTATGAAGGCTGCTGACTACATGTTTTGTACTCTGGACCATTATATTGTTTGGTGAATGAAAGTAATTTGTTATATAAGTTATATAATTTGGATACACCTCTTTAGGTCAAGTTAATTTATTTCTAGAGGACATTAGAGCACATTTAATTACTGTACAACTAATAATACATATAAAAGAAAACCAGTTATAGACAGAAAGAAGCTATTTAAAATTTAGAAAACACTGAACTGAAACTTGAGGAAGGCAACAGAGAATAAGAGCAGATAAACAGAAATTCACTTGAAAGAACATCTGAGCACAAAAATGACATACTTTAGGCACAGTCATAGGCTAAGGAAAAGAGATATGTCTTAAGACAAGATTAAAATTCTGCAATGGTTGAAGCAGATTGGTAACTGATTACACTGATTGGTAAATTATTTAAAAGCACATTCATTTGATGCAGCCTACGTACCAAGAACCAATTTAAATCTTTTTTTGCAGACTGGGTTTCTACCCAGTTTCTTAGGCATGGAAAACACTGCCCAAAATCAGTCATCTTAATGACAAATCTCATAGGAAAGAAGATTCAAGCTGATTCTAGCTTTCTTACATGCATCAAGAGTATTCTCTGACCCGGCACCACTGGTGGTGGAATAAACTTCAGTCACTGATTGTCTTCAAATGAAGATGGAAGACTTACATGTTCACTGAGCACTTGAATTTGTACACACAAAAATCCCTTGACTTGTGCATTTTATTTGCTGTACCAACCTTCCGCTAACATGGTTTTTACCTCAATAGGTCAGTCTATTCTTAGATCCTGACCCATTGAATTAGCTTAAGAACATGTTTTTGAGACTACAAAGCATTTGTGAATGTTCATCAGGATACATAAGGCTGCCTGCTAAATACTGTAAATGAACTGTATATCATTCAAGACTATAGACTACATTATGATCAGAAGCCTAAAGGTTTTTGCTTGGATCTACTATTTAAATGGACAACCTTTTAGCCCAGTTTAGTCTCCTTCTCAATCCTTCATAAAACATAAAACATAAAACATATATCATACTTCTAATGAGTAGTCAGTAGCTAGGACATAATGTAGTTCTTATTCTCAGAATGCAGGAGCTTTATGATTTTCTTCATCTGGAGTGTCATATCTTTTTTCAAAGCAGCTGCAATTCTGATCATGGCCATTTTCAAAGATCCATCTATGTAAGAAACAAGAATGACCTGCCATACGTCACAAGCAAGAACGAAGAATAAAGCAAGCCTCGGTATCCAGGCTACTTCGATCTGCTGGGATAGAAATACAAGAAGCATCCATTAGTAAAAAAAAAAAACTTTTACTGGGAAATTCCACTAAAGAACAAAAAGGTGATTCTGTGTCTGCAGAACTCAACAATTGTTGAAATGTACAATTACAAAAACATGAGAAGAAAGACATGCTTTAGAAATTGTTATGACAACAGAATTACAGTATTTACAGTCAGATATGATTAGATTGACTTGTATATGTAAGTATATGGAGATCTTTGTATAGATATGGCATGGATAAGCTGTATGTTTTAAAAAAATGTAGAGCACAAAATGTAGAGCTAAATTACATGCCACACTGAAACAATTATTCAGTTGGAACTGTTTTGAAGACATGTTCACTTATAAGTTACAAACAGATGGTATCTTTCCCAATGAAAAATCTCTCCATGGCACATGATGTCCAGCAGGTTTATGTCATTTCATCATTTATGATGAATGAATGAATGAATGAATGGATGAGTTTGGATGAGTTTCCATCATTTAAAGTGACTTAGTGTGTCATTTAAAAGTACTTCAATGCTTGCCTTTCTAAAATATGATGTGTATGTGGAGAGCTTATTCCTAGAGTGGTGTATAATAATACATATTGAGTCACTCTGGGAATACCACAAACCCCATTCCTATTGGAAATGCTTGTAATTTCCCCCATACCAATGGATAGCCTAAAAATGAGCACAGTATAAATGCGGTCACCATTCCCATGTATCTCATTAATAACTGGAATTTCACTTCAAGTGGCTTTTAAGGAATCAAAGCACCTGGTGCTAAGCTGTTAGTTAGATTTTGATGATGTCCCTGGAACCTCTGAAGTACCTACACATTGAAGGACACTGGGCTTTCTGAAACAGTATTTGCATATCAAGTGGCTTTTAGACAAATTGACCATGCTGGCACTTAACTGTTTAACAGTGTTTGATTCTGCTCCACATGATGGTGTGCTGAATTCTGCCCTACTAGTTGCAGAGAAAAGAACCATTGTTGGGGATATCTCTCTGCTCAACATTGCAATCACAGCTTTGAATGTTGCACAGCTGGGTGTTTTGCTCCTGCTGTCATGTTCCAATAGTTCCACTAGACTTTGAGACGTAAGAAGTGCCCATAAACACTGTCCTTGCAACAGCATCTTAATGCATCTGCAAGGCAATGTTGGGGGACATTATGGTGCCCCTGAAGAACATTAAGGTATCTAGGATATTAAGGTGCCATTAAGTTGCTACATTATGTTGCTATTGCAGGACACCACATTGCCATTGCACATGTGTTAACGTACTATTGCAAAGCATTAAAGTACCATTATAGGACATTCAGGTGGCATGGCATGACCTTAAGGTACCATTGCAGGACATTAAGGTGTCACTACAGGAAATTAAGATGCCACTGACAGACCATAAGGTGCCATTGTAGTCAATTATGATGCTATTGCAGGACATTAAGATGTTATTGCAGGACTTTATAATGCCATTGCAAGTGATTAAGGTGATATTGCTGGACATTAAGGTACCATTGCTGCACAGCAAGATACCATTTCAGGTCATTAAGGTAACTGCTGGACAGCAAGATGCCATTTCATGTTATTAAGATGCCATTTCAGGTAATTAAGATGCCATTGCTGGACATTATGGTACCATTGCTGGACATTAAGGTGACATTGCTAGACACTATAATGCCGTTTAAGATTATTAAGGTGAAACTGCTGGACTTTAAGGTGACATTGCTGGACAATAATATGCTATATCAGGTCATTAATGTGCCATTGCTGGACATTAAGGTGACATTGCTGGGCATAAAGGTGATATTGCTGGACAGTAGAATACCATTTCAGGTCATTAATGTGCCATTGCTGGATATTAAGGGAGCTTTGCTGGACATTAAGGTGACTGTAAGGTAATGTAATTGAGTTAATCACTGCTGAACAGTAACATTGCATTTCAGGTCATTAAGGTGCCATTGCTGGACATTAAAGTGACATTACTGGAGAATAAGGTGATATTGCTGGACAGTAAAACACCATTTCAGATAATTAAGGTGACATTGCTTGACATTGCTGGGCATTAAGGTGATTTCATTGATTTAATGATTGCTGAAGAGTAACATTTCGGGTCAATAAGTTGACATTAATTAACAGTAAACATTTAAAGTGACATTACTGAATAATAAGATGCCATTTTAGGTCGTTAAGTTCAGCAACTGCTGAACATGATGCAGGAGCCACTTCGGCCTTTGTTGTACATTATATTGTCATTGCACATTCAGCCAAGACAATTAAATTTGAGATCAAACGTAATATTAAACTTAGTACTGGATTTTAGATCCAACAACTAAACATACTACACAACATACTACACAAACTGTCTTTTTACATAACATGTAGCCAATATCACATGATAATCAGTCTAATAATTATTAGCTTACTGCAGATGGGTGAGAAATTAAGGGAAAAAGCAGTGGCTCTGTTATGTTTTGAGGGTGTTTATTAATTTTGCTGCAATGGTTTGCCTGAAATCACCTGGCATGACTGTCACTGAGTCTACAGTCTGGGATAGAAAGAAATCAACCCAAGCCTCACTTCTTTATACCATCCTATGTATTTTTCTTATGAGTGTTGGTGATGCTGTTTCAGTGAAAAAATAATCTGCCTTAAATTTTAGGACAGCAAACATGCTGAAGTAGATGGCAAACAGCCAACACCCCACCCCCCCAAAAACAAATAAGCTTAGATTCCTGTCTTTTCTGCTTTTAGGGACTTTGCCCTCAGAGCCCCATTTAAACCAGCAGCACCTGATCCTATCCGATCCTTGTATATTAGTGTACATATAGGCCCACTTACCAATGTGTTCTGGTCTTTTGCATCAGTGTAGCTTTATTACAGACTAAACTTCTCAAATTGTTATTTTGTAATCAACTGTGCTTTATTTTTTATTGAGCTTCCCATCTAGCACTTCTGTATGACAGAATGTAGTTTGATCCAAAGTTAGAGCTTCTCAAATCCACCCCAGTGAAATAACTTGGAAGGCTGACAATTTGCTCTAGTTTATAAATGTTATTCTTAGTTTAGTTTGTATCATTTATTAATTCTTATTTGGAAAAACATTATGAGAATTGCTTACTAAGCTTACTTTGATGAACCGGGTGAGAGGAACTGTGTATCTGCAAAGAAAAATTTATTAGCCAGGAAACCCTACTACCCCAAATAATCACTATGCTTCTGAGCCATTGCTTAGACAAGCCTGGAATTCCAGCTGCTCTTGTATTGAGCTCATCAATATTGCATTGATGCTCTGCTCCTGCTGGTGGGCTCCACTGCCATTATTAATTTAGTCTTGTTTTCATTTAAAAAAAAAAACTTTTCCATCTCTTGTTGCTCAGCTACTCACGTCACAAACATCAGCCTCGCTTGAGTAGAACCCGAACTGCATATTAAAATAGTCTAGCACTTGACATTGTATGTCTTTCCATTGTCCAGAGAGACAGCAGTATTTTGTTGAGGACTTTTTAAACAAGCACTCATGTTCAAATATTTACAGCTATCAGTACATTGTGCAGATGCTGCATCTTTCAAAATGAAGATACCAGTTTTATGTGGAAAACTTCATGAGTGAATGTATTCAGATATTTAAAAGTAAAAAATGTATCATATTCAGGGTTGTGGTAGATGTGGTGAGGTACTGGGCCCAAACAGGGAATACACTCTGGAGGGGACATGAGTCTATCCCAGTGACTAAATATTGATTATTGATTCTCAATCTGAGAGGCTCAAAGTAAGGAGACCTTCCAAGAAATGGAAGAACATTTTAATGTTTACCACTTTAATATTGGCAGGTGGATATTGGTTGGATTGGGCCTTCCTACTGATTCCCTGGAAGTCTCTGGAACTGTACTGGGACACTGTTCTCCCAAAAATGACATTCTCGATATTCCAATTGGTGTTTTGATGGTGGTGGTGGTGGAGAGAACTGTGAGTTGAGATCTAGCAAGAGTGAAGACCATAGCACTGCATCCTCATCAAGCCATTGGATTGGGAATGGCATTATCATTATAGAATAATGGTGATAAGTTAAAAGGGTGTTGTATTGAATCACACGTTCCTCTTCCAGGACAAGTGAAACCAAACCATACTAGCGAGAGCCTATGTCATAACAACCACTGGTTTTTACTTTTATTTGGTACCAATTCTATGTGTACAGAACTAAAGCTACTTGGTAAGAGATCTAACCTTTCCCTGTTAGCTTTACATGAGAGAAGATTAGGCCACTGCACTTGGCTGCTGATGAAAAAATATTATACTGTAAGCAAGAGAAGTGAAGGATGGCACAGCAACATCCCCATGCAGAGTGGCTTCACAAAAGTAGCAAACTAATTTCATTACATACCATTTTAAGATCAGTGGAGAACCTTGTGGCTGTGGTCCATTCATCATTCACAGTCCCTAATCATAAATAAACTGTGGACAGAATTTTATAATGCAGGATGCAGATACCTGCAATCAGTCAGAAAGGGCTGAAAGGACAGAGCCCAGTTCTCTGTGGAAACTCATACAACACTAAATATTCATTCAGGTCAGTTAAAGCATAATTTCTAACATGATTTCTCAAAGGATAGTGGATTGTGCTTGATGTTAGAGATAGATCATGTGATGAGTAACTGGGATAAATACTGCCATGACGTGCTAAAAAATGTTTCACCTCTGCTTAGCTAAAAAAATTATATGAGGTAATGAGGTAATAAGATACCACCACTCAGTGAATTTGAGCTTAATGTGGTTTTATTAGCAATACTATTAAAGTGTAATAAAACGTCATGGTTGCACCGAACAGTGCTCAGGACTACATCTACCATCACCCTCTGCATGTCACATGACTCCTCCTGATAGAAAACAGGTACAGCTTTTCCACTGACTATTACAAAGCACTGACACTGGAGACTCCTTCCCTAAATGCCAAATAAACATCTTGCAGGAAGCTTCACCATATCAACTATTTTTCTTTGTTAAATAGCAGCACATTTAGTGAATCCATCTACAATTAGGTTGAGATTATGTGGAGTATCCACCACACAAGAGCACGAAATTTAATCAATCAATTAATCACCTTCTTACCAATCAGAATCCTGGATTCAACAGAACTACTGTAGAAAAACATGATTTCATCAGTGGCAATATTTATTTTTGTCCTAAAAATATCAGACTCTGTGGCTATGCTTCAGGACCACATTTTCAGAATCATAGTACTTCCACAAGAAGTTGTTGTTGTTCTTACAGCATACAGCATTTCTTGTGCAACTATGGATTTTATTATTATTGAAGAGATCTTTTTTATTGCTATTTTCTATTTTGAAATATATACAGATTTGATCAATGACATTATGTCATGGATCATTATTAAAGTCTTTAAAATGGTCATAATGTGCAAAAGTGTCCAGATTTGATTTCTGCAAATGATCTCCGACACAAAAGCAGGCTTTTTATAGTGGAATTCGTTCAGTTGCTTTATTGATTGATCACGGCAGGATATGCACTTTAAGCTAGATGTTATCTGGATGTTTAAAAATAGTATTCAAATTCTTAGCTGGTCAAAATATCAGTGGGCATGCTCTCCCTGTGTCCATATGGGCTTCCTCTGGTTCTCTGGTTTCCTCTCATCCTCATACATTCCTTCCTCATGCAACATGTAGGTGAATTGCTTAAGATAAACTGTCCCTTGGCATGATGCAGTGATCTGGCATCCCATCCATGATGTATTCGAACATCATGCCCAGTGTTCCTGGGATAGACTCTGGATCCACCTTGACCCTGACCAGCATAAAAAGCTTACTATAAGTGAGTGAACAAGTGAGAATACTAGTGTAAACCGTAGAAATTCACAACATTATATCATAGTTAGATAGATAGATAGATAGATAGATAGATAGATAGATAGATAGATAGATGCTCAGTACATGTACAAGGCAACGAAATGCAGTTAGCATCTAACAGAAGTGCAAATTAGCAGTTATAGTGCAAAAACAAGGACTGTTGGTGTACTTGAAGATAATATAAGGGGTATGATATATATATATATATATATATATATATACACACACACACCCACACATACATACATACATATACAAAATATCACAAATAGTGAGATCTGGATCTTCTACAGTTTAGACATCTACATGTATATGTACAATATTCCAGGAGATGCAGAATAAATGCAGATAATTCAGAAATATTTTACATTAAAGCCATGAAAAATACATGAAACCAAACTGCCTGCTAACTCACAGAGGCAAGTGGGTATGTTGTGTTTACCCTTTAACAGCTGTCATGTAGTTATTGCTCAAGATTTTAGAGTGATTACAGGACAGCTTATTTGGTTTCCCCCAGAAATAGCTCATCAAGCTAATCTGCTAAAATGAAAACTCTGTGAAATCAGCTGTGTAAGGTTTACCTGACACTGCCAGCATCCAGGTCAAAGTGTCTTAGAGTCTTACAGAATCAGCCAGAAAGGCTATACTAACAACCACTGCAGCAGTTTCATGTATTATTATTATTATGGATACAGCATAAAGTCTAATTTATAAATTGTATTTTAAATAATATTATTTTATGTCTCCTGCAGTACATTGGAGTAAGTAAGAGGCAAAGTATGCATTAGAACATTATTGAATTCTCCAGGATTCTTCAATAAGGTCTTCGTGCAGATCACACACCACTGTCCACAGCTGGACTTTGCTGCTTATTTATCTGGCCCACTATCTGAGAGTCACATGTAACGCTGCTGGTGAAATCCCTACTCATCATTAATATCATGGTTCAAGACATGTTAAAGGTTGATGTACACTTGAAAGGCAACATTAACTTCAATATTCCTCATCACAGTTCTGTGCCTGTGAAATGTTTAGTAACAACGCTACTGTCATGAAAACAAAACCACATGGCAACGCCAGAAAATGTTGAAAGAGTGTGTGCATCTGTAATAAAGAGTCCGCATCGTGCAGCTAACAGAAACATTCTCTTGCTTTGGGAATTTCCAACACACAATGACATTAAAAGGTTGGTGTAAAGGTTGCATTTTCAAATAACAGTTATGATTAATTGTTGTGTTATTTCTTTAAAAAATCCTCAGGTCTCTATGGCTCACCCTGTATGTAACTAAAACCATCTGACAGTCTTGAGGTTCTTAAGCACCGTTTGCTTTAAAATCTGAAATATTAAAGACACCCTGCTCAATGTGAAGGAGAACCGAGCTACTCACCAGGAATGAGAACAACCACCTGGGTGACAGGAAGATGGAATCCTCCAATGAAAGTGAATAGCAGATAATTCAATCACATCAATCTCTTGTTTGTAGTTTACTACTTAGCAAAAAAGGCAGTTGTGTGCAGAGCAGAGGTAGAGAAAGGAAAGGAGGAAGGCCCTGAGTTTCAGCACAACTAATAAAATCAGCAGCCTCTGAGTCATTGCATTTTATTGCACATCAATGATCTTCAGCTTCCACCTGCCTATCATCCATTTCTTTTGATCAGACATATGCACTAAACCTGCAAGCCTGAAAAATGATACTTGTGCTAATAATAACACCCTGGGAAAAAAACTCACAGCACAATGTGGATGCTTCTGCTTCTGTGTTTGCAGGATACATTCTGGATCATGAAGCATAATGAATACTTATTAGTCCAATTATCATACAGTTATGAAAGCCTGGATTTCCTGGTTAATTGCTTGTCCAGTTTAGCTCAAACACATAGAAGTGGACACTGTGATCTCATGTTAATTAGCTGACTTACTGAGGAACCATTGTCGCTTTGCCAGAATTTAGAGTTAGATGCCTAAGCTACCTTAGGACTACAGGGGTTAGACAATGAAACTGAAACACCTGTCATTTTAGTGTGGGAGGTTTCATGGCTAAATTGGACCAGCC
>JAOUQY010000031.1:5907142-5914642 GCA_028566355.1 Doras micropoeus
CATATACACACATATATTATACAGCTACATATTATACAGCTACATATTTAAGCAGGGTTCTTCAGAACACAAAGCATTAATCAATAAGATGAGTTTGTTAGTTTCAGTTTACTGTAATAATCTTCTCTTAGTGTTTCTGAGCTTGTGTTATGCCACACAGGTACGTTGTTTTCACTACAAAGCACCATGAAGGTTTCACTAACTGGGGATCGGAGACATCATGGAACTGGAACTCCGTTGACAACGGGCCTCATAGGGACCTGGTCGGGGAGCTGGGGACTGCCATTCGGAAAAAGTATACTTTATATCACCGCACTGTTGAATTCTGATTTCTGATTAGGTCATTAGATCAGTGATTCTTAAAGTAGCTGCAACTGAAATGTTTATATTATTGTGATTTTTCTAATAGGTTGTGATTTCTGTAGTAAAATCTCAGTCACAGGGCCTTGTGTGGTGGAGACTCCTCATAAACAGATTAAAAACATATGGTGGTGTTGATAGTGTTGATATGGTAATCTTTTTCTGAGTATTTTTTAAAATAATCTTTGGTGTCAGTAGTTAATAACAGTCAAAGGCAGAGCTGTAACTTTTAGGTTTCTGACACTGGATAGTCTTTAGAACAGAGGGTTTTGCAGTTTGTTTTCTTCACATGACAATCTGCATTTTTTACCTTATATCAATGAGAGGCTGGTGAGGAAAATACTGTTTATATGTGCAAAAATGTGAGTGAATTAACTTGTTTTTGAAGGTGCAATATTAAATAGAACTGTAAACAGAAAAAATTAAACATGCCATTCTTTAATAAATAAAATTATTTTAGTCTGGACAAAATGCTGAAATGCTAATAATGCAATAATTGGACAAATAGTCACCTTCAGGGTGGTAGCAGTAGTCAGGGCACATCACTGCACCCCATGATAGATTAAATTCCTATGAGCGCATACCCAGTCACGTTTAATTGCTTTGTTAATTCCTAATTGCATATTGAGTATGCTGACATATTGACATGTTTATAAATAATTCCTGTAGGTCTTTGCACTATGGACTGTACCACTCGTTCTATGAATGGTTCAATCCCCTGTATCTGAAAGACAAGGCATCAGGCTTTAAGACCCAGGAATTTGTTTTTAGCAAAGCCTTGCCAGAGCTTATCGACCTTGTCAAAAGGTAAGCCGGAGCAGTCACACACACTCTCCTCACATGTCTTTTAAAATGGGTGTAAAATACTAACACGTACCTTTAACACATGTTTAACACACGTTTCTCATGTAAGCAACGTAAGTTGTTTGCCATATCATTTCATTTTAGACTTTATATTGTGCAACGCAGTGTTTATGAACTGATGACGCATCTTGTATTTTCAGGTACAAGCCTGATCTGATATGGTCAGACGGCGATTGGGAAGCCCCTGACACTTACTGGAACTCCACTGAATTTTTAGCCTGGCTTTACAACGACAGTCCCGTGAAGGTGGGAAATGTAGCTTGTGTAGAATATAATATGTACAAAATAATCTGTATAACTATCTTACATTTGAATTTGATTTAAACTGGATCTTTATGTTGTAACTCTGTGTCTGCAGGATGTAATTGTGGTGAATGACAGATGGGGGAATGGAACATACTGTAAACATGGCGGTTACTACAACTGTGCTGATAAGTTCACTCCGTCCACAATGCCTAAGCACAAATGGGAGAAATGTAATTCGATCGACAAATACTCCTGGGGTTATCGTAGGAACATTAGGCTCGGGGATTTGATGGATTTGCCCACCATTGTAAAGGTGAAATATATTGCCGTCTAATAACAAAAGGATTAAGACTTATCATCTAAAAATAAATGGATTAAGAATGCATTGTTATTTAATGAAAAAAAAACCATAATCATTAAAATGCTAAGTTTCTGTAAGGTATATTCATGAAAGGAACACTTTGTAATTGCAGATTTCTGGTTTCTTGTTAACATGACGAGCTGTGTGTTTCTGCCTTATTAATTTGCCTTATTAATTTCAAGAGGGGCTGGCAGGAGAACAACTGTTTATAGCTGCTGCAGATAAACTGATGACAGTAAATAACTTGCCTTAACATTAAATGTAATCATAAATTAATTAAAAAAATGTATGACTTTCACTGAGCAGTTAAAAAAAAATAGTAACCACTGGCAAATTGCTGTGGTATAAGAGGTGTAAAACACTTCAGGAAATGCTGGTAAAAAGGAGAATAATTAACTTCAGGGTGTGGCCAGATCACACCAGCCTGTCACTGAGAATTTTCCTATAACAGCCCGCACTTTTCTCCACTACAGGATCTCGTGTTCACTGTGGCCTACGGAGGAAACTACCTGCTGAATATCGGACCTACATCAGATGGCATGATCCCGGCCGTGTTTGAAGAGCGACTCAGAGGTGTTGGGGCCTGGTTGAAAGTTAACGGGGAAGCCATCTACGCCACCACACCCTGGAGAGTTCAGGCTGAGAATGCTACTGTACCAGTCTGGTGAGGAAAAACTTGATTTGTGTTGAGATTGTGATAAATGTATCACATGCTGTCCACACCCTATTGGTCAAACAGCATGACATCTTCAGTAAAAGACTCCATTAAACACTCACTTCAGTGCATTATTTTTAGAGATCTTTTTCTTTTGCAAAAGCGACAATTAAATAAAATTTTCATTTTCTACAGAGAAGGTCAGGTTTTTTTTTTGTTAAAAATGAAATAACTAGCCATCTAAATCTATAATATAGTAAGACTATATTAGTTAATAGATTAGACTATAGAATAGACTATATTAGTTATCCAATCCTAATAGATTGGATGTAACCGTAATCTGATTGGTGAGATGATGTTGATTAATTTTTCTGTACCAGCAGCTCTGCCAGTATTTCCGACTGTAGCATAGATTACAGTTTTATATTAATGCACTCAATCTAATATGTCATTCTATGGCCTTCTATGGCAGATGCTCCTCCTACTGTAAGACCAATAATAAAGGCATTAAAACCGTTTTGTTATGAAAGAAAAACACATCGTCGTTCATTATGCTAAAGTTTTCGGAGTGCTTTTGGGTTTCTCAGTAACATGACAAGCAGCTTTTTAAAGCAAACTTGCTTCAGTGGCTTTCCACATTATAAATTGTTAAGAAGTATGATGTCATTCATTATATAATATAGTATATAAATACAAATTGTAATCATTGCCAAGTTGCTATTGTATAAGAGAAATAAAACGCTCTTTGCACCTCTTCAGGTTGGATACAGGAACTCCACTACACGTTGGGCCCCATTACCACTGTGTCATTGATTATTTTCCTATAACAGCATGCCATCATGGTTTATTGCTTACAAAAGGCATCTATCAAATCTTCAATTACTCAAAAGATGACTCGGGCTAGAAACTGGTGCCTACAGTGTGTTTGGCATTTCCTAAGAGTGGTGGCTCAATGGTTAAGGCTCTGGGTTACTGATCAGAAGGTCAGGGGTTCAAGCCCTAGCACTGCCAAACTGTCACTGTTGGGCCCTTGAGCAAGGCCCTTAACACTAGCATGTTTTCAGTCATATGGGTCATATGGGCATGACGCACCCATAAAGACCTAAATGTGTTTATGTTTGAGAGAGTGTGACGTACACACACGCACGCACAAGTAATAATCTGCTTGTTTCCTAGCATTGGAAATCACTTTGTTTCTTGTTTTGTTGCGGATTTCTTGCAATCAGTGTGGTTAAGAAGTGTTTGTTAAATAATGTAATGTTTAATTACTTATAAAATGAGTAAAAAAGTCCTTAAACACATTAAGAAGTGTTGGTTTTTAATGTAACTTTGTGTTTTAAATGTAACTCCTTTACTGCATGTACTATGCCTACAATTGCTTTTTATTAATGTTATAATTACTAATTTGTGGTGTGTGTAAAACATTACAACAGTGTTTGTATTATTGGTGTTATTATTAGTATAAATCACGCATACGCAAATTCTAACAAAGCAGTTGAAACGTCTTCTACAGAACATCTAGTGTAAGTGTCTTACGTGGTGTAAGTGTATATTGTTGTACAATATATTTTATGATGTGAACATTTGCTAGGAGTGAAAATCAAACTGTAGATGTTTTATTCTTTCGCTGGATACAGCGAAATTACCATTGTGCTACACTTCCAGTAGTATGTGTCTGCGAAATATAATACTCGAAGCACGTCTTGAATATGTTTATGAATCTTACAATACAGATACATTTGCTTTGTCTATTTGTGCGCTTGCTTTTGCCTAGATTTCAACTTCACTATTGTGTGCGCGTTCCGTAAATGTGGGGGTCGGTGCTTAAAACGCAGAGAGTCATTACCAAGACAATGGGCACTAATCATTTCACAGCAGGGGAGTGGGAAAATTTTCGTAGCTTTGGCCATGCTTGTGTTAACCCTCTCTGCTCAAGGGGCGCTATATCATGGCTGATCCTGTGCCCTGACCAGAACTTCTTACAAGCTGGGATATGTGAAGAAAAGAATTGTATACATGACAACTAAAGGCTTCTTCTTCTCTTCTCTTCACAGGTACACTTCCAAGGGCTCTGCTGTGTATGCCATCTTTCACACCCGTCCGATGCAGTACTCATTCCAGCTCTCCTCTCCTGTAACCAAAGACACCACCGTGGTATGTATTACTGAAACCTACGCAAAGTTTTTTTAAATTTTTATTATTATAATGTTGTTTAATAAGGCCGCATGATGATGGCTAAATGTATTCACAGAAATTTTCCTTAATATTATATTTTTCAATTAACCAATTTTTATGTCTATGTTGCTGAAACAAAACGGTCTTTTCTTTCACATTCTGTAACATAAGTCTACATTTCTTTTAAATCAGAAATCAAAGTCAGACTGATTTGCATGCACGTAATGTTAGCCTTTAAAATTGTGTTAAATAAAGATGTCCATTTGTATGAAATGTTCTGGTTCATACAAAGTGGCCTACAACTGAACCGAGCAACTTTGCCTCCGGTTGTTAGCATTTACAGCACTGTGCAAAAGTCTTAGGCAGCCTATTGTTTTAGGTTCTCCAAGACGGCTGTAAAGCAACAATGCCTTCATAAATAATGAAGCTATTTCTACATAAAAGAAAACACTATAAAGTGCAGTAAATCTAAATCTAAAATGGAAATCTAAAATCTTTTTGTACTGACTCACTAATGCAGAACTAAAAAAAAACATCATTAACAAAAGTTGTACCTAAAAACAATAGGATGCCTAAGACCTTTGCACAGCACTGTACATAAAAACTGAAGGAAATCTGCTGCAATCCAAAGGTCCTGTTTGACGTTGCTGAGTTTCTCATGAACACAAATGCTTTTGATCTAAAAGTGATCCTCAGTATTACAATAAATTCATTCCTTAAGGAGGAAATGGAAATTATAATGAAACAATTAATGTGCAATTAATTAGGCAGAGCTTGATTACAATGCATGAAAGTGTATTCCAGACAAATTATAATAAGTCTCATGGTGCTTAATTTGTTTAGGTGACTCTGTTGGGAAGCTCTGTGCCTTTAAAGTGGGCTCCTCTGCATTCATCAGGACTGATCATGCTGCTGCCTGATCTGCCAGCCACTGACGCCAGGGCATGGGCCATCAAACTGGACGGGGTTTCTTAACAGGCCATGTTATGTGGTTCATGGGAAAGATGTTTCTAGGTGATTTTAACATAAGAGTGGATCATGCTTTAATGTTTGCCTTAACTTTTTTTTTTATTGAACATGAATAATTGTGGTATGTCTTTATTAGATTTCATTGATCAGGAAGATCCATGGTATGTTTTTATAAAATTTTAGCAATGCACTGTTTAGAAATCACTGAATTACAATGTGTGCCAAATAAATTGTTTCTGTTCTTTCCTAAAACTGAAGCATTTTATATATCTATATGTATGGAATTGTTTATCATCTTACAGTCACCATACATAGGGAAAATGGGAAATTGTAGCTAAATGTACCTTTATTTACAAAATATTCATGACAAAATTTTCCAAAATATTTACAGATTATGCTCTGTGTTGGAATAATATGATATGATATGATATGATATGATATGATATAATATAATATAATATAATATAATATAATATAATATGAGTTTTTTTCCTATGTATGGAGACTTCAGGGACTTCCTGTATTATGAATACCTATGGGTTTATTTTTCCATATATTAAGAAATCATCCACATGGTCTGAAATATCTCAACTGTCAAATCAAAAAATGTCCAACAGTGAAGAGTTTACATCATTAAACATTCATTTCATTTTCATGCTTTTTGAAAATGATAATAAGCAAGTGAGATTGTATGAGATTAGATGCTTTCATTCTCATCCCTTCTTTGTTCATCTTTGTCCTCCTCTTTTCATCTCCTCCTCTTCCCATCCCCCTGTATTCCCTGGGGGCGGTCTGAAAGGCTAGCTAGAATTCTGCTTCTGCATGTGGGCTGTTGCGCATACTGCAGTGCTGAGCCGCAGTGTGTGTGTGTGTGTGTGTGTGTGTGTGTGCACGCACGAATGCGTGTTTGTGTGTCAGCTGGCCAGACAGGAAATGCGCCTGCCTCGGCTGCGGCTACTCCACACTGTAAGAGGAGAAAGGAGAGAGCAGGGACGAAGCAGGGAGCGAGGGAACGAGAGCCAAGAGTATGCGCCTCACCAAATAAAGCCATGGGGGCCTGGGGTGGGATGGCCCTTACAACAATATAAATACGCTGGGCTTCTGCCGATTCGGGTTTGGTGCCTGGAGCTGTTATGCAGCAAGTGCACCGGCCCAGCTCAGGAGAATCTCATCCAAACTCAGGCCTTCAGCCATGCCACGAGTAGACGCCGACCTCAAGCTGGACTTTAAAGATGTCCTGTTGAGACCAAAGAGGAGCAGCCTAAAGAGCAGATCTGAGGTAAGATGAATAGGCTCTGTGACCGGTAACTGTCAAAGTGGAATTTAAGGCTTGGGAGAATGGAAGTGCTGACCTTGCTGAGGTCAAACTAACTTGGCAAGGTTTTATTTAGGCCTTTGGTTTTCTCCAAGAGCCTGCTTTTGATCAGGGCTGATCTGTATCTGTTCAGTATGTCTCTGCTGTATGTATTCATCTCCTTCAATATGCTGTGTTGTTGTAGCCTTAATTTGGCACAGATACATAACCCCCAGGGAGAGGTCACGTACGGTGACAACTGATCACACTAAGGTAGAGTAACACAAGTCGGGCTACGTGCTGAAAATGTTTAAAAATAGGCCTGTGTTCTTAATGCCTCTGAAAATAGATTCCTCTCTGGGACAGCTGCTTATCAAACTCTGTCAGCTTTATGTGTATGTCTGAGAAACACCCACAATGCAGTGCACATGAATGCACTCGTGAGTCCAAATGTCACTGTTTTCCTGGAAGCCTTACATGGCAATGATCCTCTTCGTTTACATAAGGTACATTTATATGCAATAGCCATCACATCTGATTTACAGTCTATGCAGTCTTACCAATGTGTCTATATAT
>JAOUQY010000031.1:5934543-5947341 GCA_028566355.1 Doras micropoeus
ATATATATATATAATATTTCATACACACAGAAAAAAAACTAATATGACAGACACTCATACTCACTCACTCACATACTCAGTATGCACACATACCCGCACACACACTATCTGCTTGCACCAAGGCAAGATACAGTATATGCATTTCTATACATGTTAATGTACAAAAAAGACATATAACACATTAATGTAAGTGAAAATTGAATGTGTGTTTGTGTGTGTGTGCACACTTGCATACAAATACATACATGCATGCACTTCCACAAACATACGTAGGACACCCTTGAACCCCAACGAAGATTTCTGCATCCAGAGTCACTCGCGTGTGCTTTCTCTGTCCTCGTGGCATCATTCAGACAACATCATGACTTCTGAAACCTTTCGGAAATCACACTCAAGCATCTCACTTTTAATCACTAAAACGGCAGTTGTATTACCAGCTCTGCCTACGCTACAATTAAAAGAGCGGCTGTTGCTGTCTAGGCCCTTAGCTCGCCGTTTACTGAGGAGGCAGAGCTGTACAGACCGAACAGAAAAGTGCTTCCTTGGGAACAAACCCTATCTCCTGTATCTCTGCTTACTGTTCCACCTCATCTCACCTCTCACATTCATTCATTCATTCTTTTCACAGATCAAGGACCCCGGATCAGGGTGAACTGACTTTT
This sequence comes from Doras micropoeus, assembly GCA_028566355.1. Lineage (NCBI taxonomy): Eukaryota > Metazoa > Chordata > Actinopteri > Siluriformes > Doradidae > Doras > Doras micropoeus. Next base: position 5,935,206 of record JAOUQY010000031.1, read on the forward strand.
CCACAGAGCACTACATTCCGCCATCACTCACATACAACATACTGTACAGTACTGTGTTCATTTCGAGACGTATAATAATAATAATAATAATAATAATAATAATAATAATAATAAACTAAATTGGTTAAACTATCTAACAGCTGGTGAGTGTGACAGGTGTGTTAAGTGCTTCAATCACCTGCCCCTCCCTTCTCAGGCGACTTTCTTTCACTTTCTCTCAAATAATAAGCTCTTATTAAAATAAAAATAGTAAGCAAATGTTTTTGCTCAAGATATAGCTCAAAAGTCAACCATCCTCAAACGTATACATAAACAAAAACCCATTCGGTGTCTACACGACTGAAAGTGACCCCTGATTGCAATGTTTTACACATTCATCGCAAATAAAAAAAAAAAGACAAAACTAAGCAAAACTAAAAACAAACAAAATAAAATGGTTCAACAGGTGAATATATAAAAGCAAACTCTTCTATCTCCAGGTTTATAAGTATATTTTTCTCTTTCCTAAGGAGCAACTGGCACTGCTGATGATTTCATGATCAAACTCAGTCGGGATGTACCTTAGCATTTGGTTGCTCTTCTTTTCCTCAGAAAAGATCATTCAATCTAGGATGAACCCCCAGGACTTAAACCCTCAGTTTTATTTGTGATGGACTTCAGATTGTCGGTCATCTATGTCTAAACATCAGATGAGACTGCTTGAGCAGGATGGCTGACATTATGTAAACTCCTGCAGCCAGTGGAGGAGTGATTTCCGTCCTGCCTCCCTGAGCAATGTCATCCATGCTGACCTCCTTTTTTTAAGCTCACACATGGATGGAGCTGGGACTAATGCACCAAAAGCATCTAGTGCTGCTTCAGTAGGTAGCATTTAAAGTCACCCAAAACCCTCATCAAAATATCCTGATTCTATCAATATGCAAATTAGTGATATCACAGCCATACACATACCCGTCCACTTACCCCAGTAAACAAGTGTTGCATGGGCTCATTTGCATATTAGAACATGATTGGCTCTAGCCTGTCACCTCTGGTTTACCCCGGTTTTTAAAAAAGGCAGCAAAACCACCAGCTTGTACACTAAAACTATTTTTTAAATATTAGATTTATATATTTTTAATGTTTAGGGTGACTTTAAATCATCTTATATGTCATAATAGGATATAAAGATGTAAGGCTGAGAATATCAGATATTTTGTACCCCAGAGGGCTCAGAAATCCTCCATAAACCCACCTCCAACAACTTTACTGCGCCAAATTTACCCAACCAAAATAAATTGCACTAATTGATTGTATATAGTCAATGCACCTATTCAATTATCACTACTCATAAGGTGATACGTATATGTTGAGTTAATTTAGTCTACAGTACAGTAATCTGGATAGAAAAATTTAGAGAAATCAATTTTGAAATGATATAAAAAGCAATATTCTGAAAACAAAACATTGTGAGGGTATTTTTTTTTTTCATTCAATTCAAATCAACAAAGTCCAAAATGGCTTTCATTTGCCAATATTCGATCTGCCTTCGATGCTGATTTTAACCTCCTGAGGGATAAATGAAGGCCTGGGAAGAGTTGACGGAGGTTCCTCTTCAAGCTTTTCAACTTTGCGACCTTCTGGGGCCGACCATCTCCGTTTTCGGCCTGTAGATTTACTGATAGATCCCGACTCTGAGGATAGTGGAATTCTACAGGCTCCTTTCTCCCCAAAACCTAGTTCTCCATTTTCTTTGCTTGCCTGTGCGCTCACTCCTCCCTGCCTGTTACACTGTCCCAGTCCATTCTCTTGATCCATGTGCCGCGCTGCCCTGCGTGTCCCTCCTAATGGTGCTTTAAATGGTGGTTTAAGAGGTGGCCCTAGACTGGTAGCATCTGAAATCTGCCCCTGACTCTTTTTCAATGAACCATTTTTCAAGTTCTTGAGAGTGAGGGAAATGCAGACATCACCCACAGCTAGCCTGGCACAAGGTAGTTCCAGCAGCTGAGTGGTCCGATCTGGGCAGCAAGATGACCAGCCCTGACCAAACACAAAGAAAGGGTACTCCACCAGCACCTCCACATTCACCTGAGAGAGAGGAAAACAGAACACAGAAACCACAGATGCTGTTTACACAGTGCAACATGTCATGAATTAATTGATTTGGTAAATTGTGTTCAGCCTCATTGTTGAGCCAGCAGACTTTCTGTTTGAGTGGGAGACCAGAATCATAATTCACAGACAAATGAAACAGATTTTTCTCACAGCCCCCTCACTACAGAACAGAAGGGAGATGAACTAAGGGATGATTCAATTCTGCCTTAGGATCCCACACAAACAGCTCAAAACAAGAGACCATGCAAAAACAGGCAGCAGAATGACTGTGGCAAAATAACTAACATAGCAGACATGTACAACAATTCATTCCTTGGTAACAAGCACATGAAAATTAGTTGCAGAAAATGTTCAAATCTTCAAGACTTGACAAATACAATGAGCACCAAGTTGACCAAATTTGGAATGTGAAAATACAGTAATCACAGTAATCAATGTTATGGCAAAAGATGGCAACAAACATACTGTTTAACTGTGCAAAAGATTAAAGTAAAGTAAATATCCAAGCTCACTTTCATGCAAGCTGTCTGCAATGCAAGGTAAAACAGTCATCCATGTTTATAACTAGAGCAAGCCCACCTGTGAACGATGCTCTCCCACCGCAAATTGGATAATAGCAGAGTTAGGTGTATGGCTGCGGTCGATGCGCTCCACAGTACTAGAGTCAATCTTCAATTCACTGCTGATTTCTGCACTCTGAATGAAGTCCTCTGTTTTTAGGTCCTCCACACGTTTTAGCTCCCCATCAGCTAGTTGAATGATGGAACCCTTGGTGAAGTAGGGTGGTAAAGAGGGTGTGGAAGGTATAGGTGGAGTAGCTGGCAGGCTAGCAGAGGCTGGCAGGATAGGCAAGTGCAGTTGTGCCTGAACCACAGCACCTGTTGGGTGGGGGTAGGAGGCTGGTGTCTCAAAGGACTCACCTTTGGGGGCTGCTGAGGTCACAAATGCATGGGGCAGTGCTGCAGCGAAAGTTGGTGTTGTAGAGGTGGCAGTAGCTTCTGCTCCACTTACAGGGATAATAACAGGCTGTGTTCCTGGGATGAGCAGGTGTGGAGGCAGGCTGGTGTGGTAACTGAGAGGCTGTGGCTGCCCTGCACCTGCAATGTACCCAATAATGGGCTGATGCGTGGGGTAGAAGTTGGTGGACGTAAGGCCAAGGGAGGCCAGTGGCTCGGTAGCATTATGTGTGGTATGGATGACTGCATGGGGTGATAGTGTGGTAACTGCTGCTTTTAAACCATCCACAGGTAAAGGGGGAGGCGGAAAAGGAAGAGAGGTGCTGGAGGAAGTGCGGGAAATTGGCTTGCCAGCACAGATACCTCCTTTTTCAGCTGGAGCCAGAGGGGGAGGCAGCTTGTCTAGATGTCCCCCTGGATCAGTACTACTGGTGTTGTGACTGTTGGGAACTAGAACTAATGAGTTCCTCAAATTGGTGTTTTCTTGAACATACTCCGGTGGAAGTGTCATGTGCCGGGCCTCGTAGTGGTCTCGCTGGTGGATGTGTTGATGCTGGGTGGATAAAGACCCTTTGGCTATGCTGACCTTAGATTCTGAGGGCTGGTTGAAGCGACGGCCCCTTTCTCGCTCACCATTTAGCATCTCTCTAGTTCTGTCATCTTCCTTTTTGGGCATGGGTCCATCTGTGTACTGAAGCAGGAGCTGAGAGGGCCCACTAAGTGCGAGTGTCTGTTGTATGTGAAGGGGAAGATGGCTTTGGGGTGAGGATGCAGTACAAGGCACTACACTAAGTTGGGAGCTAGAAATTTGGACATACTGGGTGGAATGGGATTGAGGTATGTTGTCTGAAGTGGAAATTACTGAATCAGGTTTGGATGCTGGAGAATTGGTATTGCCAGAGTAGGCTTCAGTGTGTCGCTGGGAGGATGTGGTGGTGGAGGCTGCAGGGGGCACAAGAGGAGAAATGTAGCTAGCATAGGGTGCTGCATATGAGGGGCTAATGAAGTGTAGGTTGGGGGACATGGGTGAGTACTGGATGGTGCCTGCCTGTTGAGAAAGTGGTGAACTATACACAGCAGGGTTGGTAGATGGTGTAGATGGAGCACGAGTGGACTCGACAGTGGACACTGTTGCTTTGGACTGAGGGGCTTCAGATTCTGCTGAGCTGCTGGTGTGCTGCTTGTTGCTCTCATGCCCACTGGACTTGCTGGAAAGCCAAGCAAAGTTTCCTCCACGCTGACTCTCACTGGCAGGTGCCATCACCATGGGCCTATCCTCTGAGGGAAGGGTACTTGCTGGAATTTCACGTTTCTTTGGGGGCAAACACTCATTGCTTCGTTCTTGGTTGGACTTCATGATGAATGTATCTCCTGTGCCACTTTTAAGGTGGTTTCTCCCTGTTATATCTTTCTTTAACACCCTTTTTCCTCTGCACCTCTCTCTTATTCTCTGCTTGTGCTACCTGCAGATCGGCTGGTGCTGTGGGGGTAGTGGGGGTGGAGAGAAGACCGGGGGTGATGGGAGCTTTTCCTGTGCTTAAGGCTGGATGGACACTGATCTCAATTGAAAGCAACAGAACACATGCCTGCTGTGGGAGAGCGCTTGCCACAATTCATGTGGAATCATTTCTCTCTGAAAGCAAGCCTCCAAGACTGCAGCAGAAACCTACAGAACACACAGAAAGACATATGTCACACTTTATGCACTCATAAAATAAATGACTCCACAATTTTAGAAAGCCTAATAAATTCCCAAAGCAAAGAAATCCCATTATGGTAGCATTTCCAGTGTATGGTTTACACCTAGCAATGTATTTAAACAAATATTGTTCAGTTGCAAGGGGATGGGGAAGATATTTCTACCATATGCACACACATTGCATGTCAGAGGGCACCACTGCAGGGACAGATAGAGCACTCAAGTGTCAGTATCATCAGTTTCCCTCCAACACTCTATCTCTCTCAACAACCTTAGACAGGCATAGACATATGCAGTACAAATATGCCGTACTAATTCCCATCCATAATTCATAAATGCTAATGGAACAAACGGGTTCACAATGACCTTCACAAGGTGAACACAGTAAGCTGTTGTGCTAATTTGATGGCAAAACATCCTGCTCATGTTAGTTCCCATCCAATGAACTATAGAATATGCAGATCAACCACATAATCAGCCTTTGATCTTTTAGAGGTATTGCTTGTTTAGAATTCCTCCCAGTGCTCCATTGATTGCTCCCACTCTGGCTCTATTCCCTTTGTCCAGCACTGGTTGGAGAGCTGTTCTGCATTTCAAACAGGGAGTTGATGATTTAAGAAGTGTCACAGTATAACAAGAGACTCTCATCACTGTCTGAGACTAAAACATCCATTGTATGCAAGTAATCCCAAACCTAACCTATACACACCGTCTTCCAGCACACACAACTGCATCAAAAATCACAATGTAAAACATTTTTGTTAATTAAGAATAGCTGAATTTATTGATAAGAATAAGAACAGATGACATACTTCACAAATGTTTTCCCCACAACCAGAGAAGCTCACAAGTACTCAAGTCGAGTCTCAAGCCTTTGAGGGGCAAGTCCAAGTCAAGTCTCAAGTCTCTTATGGTTGTGTCCTCATGCCATGTGCATGCATAAAGTTACACATGATAATAAGGGAGGGAATAGCATTCAGCGTATCAGACATTTTCTTAATGTTAATGCATCAAACAAATAAAAAATGAAATAGTCTCAAGTCCCAGGTCCAAGTCAAGTCTCAAGTAACTTTGTGTGTGACTAGAGTCCAAGTAATCAACTCGAGCACCCATCTCTGCCCACAAAAGATATTCATCTCAGCTAATTCAAAGTCAACATCGGCATTGTAAAACCCTAAAGGTTTGGAAAGTTTGGTGGTGTGGAAGGTTGTTAATCATAAGTTTGTTAGTTCATAAATCTGTTGTGTCATTTTTTTTACGTGTTGCAGGCATCAATTTCTAAATTTGTTTAAATTAAATAAATAGATTTACGTTTGAACATTGAAAAACATTGAAAATCTTTGTTCTTTTCTCTGTTAAATAAAGCTTCGAATTAACTGTCCCAACCTTTCTGGAAATTGAGGTTTGTAACCGAGTTGGTGCAACTCATTTATATTACAATATTCCTTTCTTGGAAGAGTAGCATATTGCAATGGCAAATGTAATAATCTGAAGTGGGATTAGGCACGGAAGATCATCGTCATCACAGTCATCGTTCAGCAGCTAGCAATTTATAACTATTACTGCAAAATTTGAAAAAAACATCAATGCACTGCTCTGATCACTTTAGGTTGTGTATCACATAATTGCATTAGCAGTTCTTCATTTTAAACCCTGTGACCCAGTCCACTGTGTGCTACTGAGTCTCCCACACATCAGAGTTAGCTCTCGGATAGATGCTAATTAGGTGATGAGTTCATCAGCACATTACGCATATTAGAAAAGGGAAAACACTGAACTGGTCTGATGTGTGCAACATGTACCCGTAAGAGAAGATCCGAGGACCGTTCCTTTACACCAGCAAATACTTTCCTTGTGACTTCAGTGAAACATAACGATAACAGGAAGGAGTAAATGTGAGAAGAAGACAGACTTGGAAAAGGAAAAAGAAAGGGAAGCATATTCTGGCAAAGAAAATAAAAGAAAGTTGTTTTTTGCAACCAATTATTCTTTACTTCAACACAGTTCTTTAACATTTTGATTACCAATATTGGTGGAAAGAATTATTAGTGATGCAGTGGTAATGAGTTTAGCTGGCACACTAAAAATGGCTTCGCTTGAAAATGGTAATGAGACTCAATAGCACACAGTGGACTGGGTCACAGGGTTTAAAATGAAGAACTTCTAATGTAATTATGTGATACACAACCTAAAGTGATTAGAGCAGTGCATTCATTTTTTTTTCAAACTTAATGTAAATTCAGTGTTGTGATTATTGTTCAGCTAAACCTAGTCCACTTTAAGTCCAGGAAGTAAGCTAGCTAAGCCAGATGAATTTGATAGCATTTGGCTGCAATTCCTATTTATTTGACCATAATTGTTTTAAGCCATTGCTACTACATGAAAAAAGACAGCAGTAGTATTTAATCCAAACGGCAAAAGAAGAACTTTGACAAAAACTACATGACCGCCAGCTAGCTGTGGCGGTCCTAATGGAATTTAATATTAGATAACAGTTAAGAAGGTAAACATTTAGAAGCTTTCCATTTGTGATTTCTAGTTTCTCAGTAATACAAGAAACATGCCATAGAACACAGAAGAGTTTGGTAAGGCAATGACTGTTTATAACAAGTGATAACAGGAGCTAACTTGTCCTGTGGACATTCCATAACATAAAATGAAGCCGTTAATTTACAATTAAACAGCATAAGGTGTCATTCATTAATAAATTAAAAAATAGTTTTTAATTACTTACAAACTTATTGGCAAATCGTTGTGGTATAAGCAGAATAAGACTCTGTGGGACATGCTGTTATATAGAAATAATCACCTTCAAATTGATAACTTTAGCTCCAATTTGTGTTATTTGACCTACATAGCAACAGTAACCAAGTGTGGGCGAGGCTTGGGTTTGGTAAATCACATTCTGAAAGAAGACATTTCTGTGAGTTGTAATAGGAAGAGACCCTGTGAAAGCTGAAGAGCTCAAACTCTCCCCTTAACCTTTTTATCTTTTGGTGCACAGAGACAAGGGGAGCAACTGGACCTGTGTTTATGGGATGTCTGATGCGACCAGTCTGGCAGTAAGGATTAATAATGCTGCTGCTTATTGACTAGAATCACAAATGTGGCTCGGTGCGCTCCTCAAGCCAAACCGCATGCTGAGGAAAGCCTAATCTTACACCGTGGCAGCCTCCCTGCTTTATCCCTCTGGATTACAAGAGAGAGAACAGAATCACGGCTCAGTTTGCTCTCCTACTATAGAGACAGCACAGCACGCACGCTGCAACCGAGCCGGGAGGGAGGGAGCGCAGTGGAGCAGCCTCTACTGACCTACATTAGAAGGAACACTACTCAGCACACACAGATTAACACAAAGACACACACACACACACCACAAGGACACACAGTGAAAGACGAGTCGCAGATGTTTGTATTGTGCAAGCACATACTTATAAGCACACGCACACACAATCACACACACACATGCACACACACACACACACATACAGCTACTGTAAAAGAAGAACACAGTGAGTGAGACGACCATCAGTTGGATCTTGCTCAGCACACAGGCTCCACAGAGCATAATGAGTATCAGATGACTTGAAATCTAAACTTATTGTCCTCCATCAGGGCTATGAGTTACAACTCAAGGTCCCTGAGCTATACAGAGAAGCAAAGAGGAATCTGTGCCATTTATCACACATTTATGCACAACCCACTTCCAACATATATACAAGTGTACATACACCTTGCCATGAAACAGATACTACTATCTTTAGGGAAAGGAAAATAAATCATTCTTGGATGCACTTATATGCCTTCAAGTTTGCTTGAAAGATTCTGTATCAATGCACAGACCGCTATAATCCAACCTTTAGGGTATGTAATGGAAGTCAGCAATCAAGAATAAGCTTCAAGAATTATCTAATTACGCCTAAGCCTATACCAGAGCCCAAACCAATCAGAAGGTGACGAGGTATCCTGCGCTAACAGCCATGAAGAACTCATTATTCATTAATCTTCAGTAAGCACTTTATCCTGGTCACAGATAACACATTGCTGTGGATGTGGAGTCTGTCCACAGCCTATACCATGGATGGGATGCTAGTCCATCGTCAGGCACCATGTACACACACACACACACACACACACGCTGACACATGTCCAATCCACTTACCAGCATATGGACATGTGACCATCACATATCTTCATATCATATGTCCCCTAAACTGCTGAAAGATAGATAGCTATAAGATATCCCTTCACTGGAATTAAGGGCCCAAGCTCAAACCTGTTCCAGCATGACAATGACCATGTGTTCAAAATGAGCCCCATAAATTTTTTTGCCAAGGCTGGTAGGGATCAAGTCAAGTTACATGAACAGATCCCTGACCCTGACTCAACCCCACTGAACACCTCTGGGATGAACTGGTAAGCCTGCGCAACCTCAGTAATGCTCCTGTAGCTGAATTGGCAGAAATTCCCATAGCCACTTTAGAAAATCTAGTGAATGGTTAGATGTTCACATACTTTTGGCCAAATGGTGTATTTGGGAGTTGGGAGGAAGCTGGAAAACCAAGAAGAAGCCCACACAGACATAGTGAGAACATGTGAAACTCCACACAGGCTGTAACCTGAACTTTAAACTGGGAAACATGGAAAGATCAAAAGATATCTACTTCACCAACAAGCCAGCCCAAAGCCATAATTTCATATTACTCAGACAAAACACATTTCCAATGCTTCACAGATCTTCACACGACATGCACCACCGATGCTGTGTTACCAAATACGCTGTCAATCGAAAATTCAAGTACCTGTTTAGATTGTCTGAAGGAACATAATGTCAATTATGTAAAGTCATGCATGGTTATATTTTGGGAGCAACACTGTAGCAGGGTGCAGGTTACGCAGCATTAAGATTGCTTACACTTCAAGCAGGTCAATGCTGACTCATTTAAGATCGAAAGATCCTGCACAATTGTGTTACGCCTAGTTAGAGCAAGAGGTCAATGCAAATGTCAACGACTCTACTCACTTGTCCAGCTTAGAAATGAGATTCAAACTGATAAGAAAACATAGTAAAAGGGAAAGTACATAATTTGTTTGAAGCAAAGTGAAAAAAACGTAAGGTTTACACACCACTTTTTTCAGTTAGACCAGCATACTTGATAGCTACACACACACACACACACTCTGCCTTCATATGGCACATGGCCAATGTCTGTGGCAGTAGACTAAACAAACTACCACAACTAACCACAGCACTGGTGGAAAGTTTTTAAAAAGATGCTAACAGAGCGTTTCATGCTTTTTTTTGGTGTCTCAGTGCTTCTCCGCTTGGACAAATATCCATCCCAGGGTGGGCAGCATGACCATTTACTGGTCTACATGGAAAGCTGAAAGCTAGAGATGTTTCAGCTGTAACCTGCCCTCTGCTGGATATGGCTACAAATCCTTAAAATGTATAATTGGTATGCAGGCAAGTATGTGAACAATGTTGCTCACATAGCAGCTATATGTGCACATATACACACAATTGCATAGCGGAACGCTGGGCTAAGCCTACAAGACAACAATTCAGTGAAACAACTATTTTGTTGAATAAATAAATAAAAAGCTGTGTTTACCATATTTTTGTATTATGAGTAAAAATGACTAAACTGGAACAAAGTCTTCATTAAAGCGCTTTTCTTCATATTTAAGATTTCAATTGTTTATTTCTCTGTACTTCACTGCAGTTATGTCATGATGGCGCAGCAGGGAGCATTGTGGATTTACAGCTCCGAGGTCCCTTTTTCAACCCTGAGCTCAGGTTACTGTCTGTGTAAAGTTTCACGTCATATTTGTGTCTGTGTGGATTTCCTCTGCTTTCTCTGGTTTCCTCCTACCTCCCAAAAACATGCCAGATTGGCTATGTGTGTGAATTTGCCTGTGCTTTGTGCCCTCCAGTGGACTGGCGTCCCACGCAGGGTGCATTCCCGCTACCCCATGATCCATAAAAGTTACAGAATCTTCTACACTGGCGACTCAAGGAAAGGTTATTTGCAACTGAATATTTGAACTTTTTGGGGTTTTCTTGGTAGTTTTTCCCCCTTCATTAATTAACGCTTAACATCATAATTAGTTATGAACATTCACATATACTGCACTATAATAACAACGTACATAGTCTTTTGGCTAATTGCTAATTCCTAGTGCATTATCCCTATACCTAGTGCTGCACCTCTGCTGTTAAAACAAGGCTCTGTCTCTTTAAGAGGTGGGCACACGTTCGGTGCACAAACACGGCTCTCCCTGGCTTCCCAATCATTCTGAGCCCGCGTGCCAGGTCCTCACAAAACCCACCACCAAAAGCAGGCAAGGGGAAAGACCTGAAGAGAAAGAGAGCACTCTTTAGACACGTCAGGGTTTCGGAGCGCTTGCATGACTTGCACTTTTGTGTCCGTGCTGGGAAGAAAAGTCCTGGAGGCTAACAGAAAAGACAGCTACTTTTAATGCAGAACTGTGGATAAATGCACACTTTGTGCTGTAGTGAGCATGCGGGCAGAGAGTGAGCGTACACCCCGAGCATGAACATGGACAGCTAGAAAACAGGTCAAGTCTTACCTTAGGACTCCTGTTCCACCTTTCTCGAAGTGTCCATAGAGAAAGTGTCCAACAACTCCTTCTGTAACTATTCTACCCAAGGCTGCCTACTTCTTCCCTCACTCTTCTCTCCCCGTATGTGCGGTCTGTTCTACAGCAGGGCTACACTCAGCCATCCAGGCCCTGAGTGTCACACGCAGGCAGCCCTGAGCCGGCTCCCTGCTGCCCGCTTGCATGTAGCACACCAGTGTGTGTTATGCAAGGGCCTAACTCCCCTCTCTCTCTCTCTCTCTCTCTCTCTCACTCACTCTCACTCTCTCTCTCTCACATACACACACATACTCATGCTCTCTAACTCACTCACACTCAGTCAGCTCCTCCCATGCCTCGCCTCACTGCCCTCCACCGACTCCATCAGGTATTCATTCAAAAAAAAAAAAAAAAACCCACACGCCAGCTGGCACAATGCCCAGGCTCCACTCACGAGAAGCAGGAAGGAGGAGAGAGGGAGGAGGAATCACAGATAGGCAACTAAAGGCAGAGAAGTAAAGGATATTGGTGATAGAGACAGGGATGATAAAAAAAAGAAATGTGAGATTAATAGGTGATAATAGGAGATATTCAAGCATAAACAGACGCTCCTAGGAGAAAATGTTCCGCTATCTCAGTGCCATCAAGGCATGGCAAAGTCACCTAATATGATGATCTTATGATGATAATATGAATATCAATTCACTCAGTTAAACCTGATAAAAAATAAATAAATAAATATATGTGTGTGTGTGTATATATATATATATATATATATATATAT
>JAOUQY010000031.1:6026934-6041483 GCA_028566355.1 Doras micropoeus
ACTATTTGGGTGGTGGATGATTGTCAGCACTGCAGTGACACTGATGTGGTGGTGGTGTGTTAGTGTGTGTTGTGCTGTTACGATTGGATCAGACACTGCAGTGCTGCTGAAGGTTTTAAACCCCCCTCAGTTTCACTGCTGAACTGAGAATAGTCCACCAACCAAAAATATCCAGCCAATAGTGTCCTGTGGGTTGCATCCTGTGAGCACTGATGAAGGACTAGAGGATGATTAACACAAACTGATGAGTTACTGTCTCTGACTTTACATCTATAAGGTGGAGCAGCTAGGTAGGTATGTATAATAGAGTGGACAGTGAATGGACACAGTGTTTAGAAACTTCAGCAGCACTGCAGTGTCTGATTTAAGATAAAGGCACACCAAATATGGACTTCCTTTAGTTTATTACTGTTTACTGCACTTAATAGTGTTTTATTTAATGTAGAAACATGTTCACCATTTTCTAAGGCATCTTTGCTGTACAGTGAGTCTTTGCATGTGCCTAAGACTTCTGCATCGTACTGTACAGAGAATCTGCTATAGCTCTTCTGGAGACTTTGACTGTCACACTTACTTCTTTTTCTTTTTTTTGCATGTAAAACCTAGCAGCCTTCATTATGGTTTTTGTCTGAAACGTGGTCTGTTATGTAATGTGTTGCTTTCGTTAAATAACAAAATCAAAAAAGTGTCTGAATCCTTATTTACGTATTTCCCTTCACGGTAGCACTACAGTTAACATCTGCTAACTATTATTATTGATCTTACCAAAAAGTTCAGCTCTTGTCTCACTGCAGTGGACAGGCACTTTGGCAGAAATAGGAAAATAAAACATGCATGTAAAAATCAACACTTTCCAAATCATTTTAATGGTAATTATAAGTAAAACATTATTAAAAACACTCTTCGCACTCCAGCATGCTAAAGCCTGATAAACTGGAATGTGTGTATATAAATTTTTTACTCTAATACCAGGTGCTTGGAGGAAAGAAACTGCTGCTGGTTTCATAAGAACAGTTCCCATGCATCTTTTCTGATTTCTCGCTGTGCCAAAAACAGGAAGGAAGAACTTTTCTATCATCTAAATCTCCAATCTATTCAATCTATTTTCAATCTATAATTATAAAGCAGGCTAGATGCTAGCCAGTCTGTGAACTGCCTAGCTAGCTATTAGCTAACAAGTCTGCTTTACTGTTAGCTAGCTAGCACTGGCCAGACTGGGATAACAGATATAGCACGCACACAGTTTGCTTACATTCATCACAGCTGATCTTGCTGTCCTTCCCAAATGAGAAAAACAGATGGCCGAAATCAAAGGTCATGCTATGAGAAAAATAAGAACAGCTGATGCGATCACTTTTATAGATTTCCCTCTTACTAGCATACTAATATCACCACAGAACCCAGCAGCAATTCAGCAACATTTGTACTTCTGGTCTATCAAATCACAGCGTATGATACTTTAGCACAATCACAGCCCTCTCCACTTTAACTAGCTGAAATAATCCAGTGTGGAGCTCTTATGATCGGCAGAGAGCAGCGGGTTTTTATTTTACTACTCTCAACGTGGATTTCCATGATGTGGAGTAAAACAGAAAGAGTCGGTGGTCCTCTATGCCAACAAAGCACTCGATTAATCACACATCTGTTTTCCTTAGGCTTACAGCACACACATCTTCACCGTGTGTGCGTGTGTGTTTGTGTGTTTGCTCTCTGCATGTCTGTGACTGCTTCAGTTAGACAGGCTCAGGAAAAGAGACTCTCCACACCTTTCTGTCTAGCCCTGTCAAGGTCAGGTGTGAATAAATGTAAGCACTCTTTATGCTCGGTACGAGACCTTCATGCTGCGAATCTGTAGAAATAGATTTTCCTATAAAAATCTGATCTCTCAATTTATTACTGAGACAGTGGAAAAAGAGTGCAGGTTACTGAGAGATTTATGATATCAAAGAAGTGTGTATTTTTAGTATTGAAAGTGTAATCACTTTCATAGAAAGCAAGAGTTACATCGCTTAAATAAGCGTTAAGGTTATGTGAGTCTTGATAAATAAATTGTTCGGTGTAACCAAATGAGACGTCTTTAGTTTTAGGTGATAACGTTCCAAAATAAAAGGAATCAAAACGCTCCATCTTTCCGTCCATTTCATTCCATTCCATTCCACTGAACACTGAGTTTTATTTCTATAGGGATTTTAGATTAAGATTCCTGAGATCCTTTCCTTAATCCATGTATCGATTGATTCATCTATTCCATCTTCATTCTTATCCTTAATCCAGCCACCCAATTTTCGTTCTTATCCTTAATCCATCCACCCCATTTTCATTTTCATCCTTAATCCATCCACCCCATTTTCATCCCCATCCTCCATTCATACATACTATCTTCATTCCTATCCTCCATCCATCCACCCTATCCTTATTCCCATCCTCCATCCATCCATCCGATCTTCACTCATATACTCCATAAAAATCTCCATTTATTTATACAGCCTTTATTCCTACCCTCCATCCATCTACCCTAAATTCATAGCTTCATAGCTGTTTCCATCCATCATCAACCCATATATTCCACCTACTTTCCCCCCACTCATCCAACCATACATTCTTTTTCTATCTATCTATATATATTCCATCCTTCCTTTCTTACTTCTTCCATTCCTTCCTCCATATACCCTTCCATATCTTTACATCAATTTATGACCACACTCCACACTTCCTTTCTTCTTTTTATCTAACCCTCTTTACATCAATTCACCCAGCCTTCCTTCTATCTATTGAACCATCCTTATTTACATTTTCCTTCCTTCACTTCCAGTAATCCATTCAACCACCCATCTATCCTATCCTCTATCCATCCATATGTCATAGCTTCATTTTGATCATCCATCTATCCTACCTTCCTTTATTTCATCCATCAACTCATACCATCCATTTCTACTGTGCTTCATTACATCATCCTTAGATTCTTACCTCATGACATCTACTCCTCCACTTAACCCTCCCTTCTACCATTTTATCTTGTTCAATCCTTCCTTTTGTTCCATCCATAATCTCCTTACTTCTTATTTCTACCAATTCATCAATTCATACATCTATCCATCCATCTTACATATAACCAGTCTACATTTTTTCCTACTTTTTAGCAATTCATTCAGTCCTGTTCCCCTCCCTCCCTCTGTCCATCTTTCCATCCATCAATGTTTTCTTCCCTTACTACCACTTGTTCATTTACCCTACCTTCCATCAGTCTATCCATCCACCCACTGTCCATTCTTTTCACCACCTAATCATCCTTCCTCATGTCCATCCTTCCTTTGTCCTATAATCCTGCTCATCTATCCACCTGTCCATCCATCCTTCTTCCCCTCCATCCATTCCATACTTCTGTCCTTCAACTCATCCATTTTTCCTTCATTTCTATCCATCCCTCCAGCCAGCCATCTACCCAGCCCTTCCCTCCAACTATCCACATACTAATCTGACAGTTTAATGGCAGTTTGATAATCATAATTACATTTTCTGATACAAATCACCATACTGGTTATGTACAGTATCAACCCCAGACACCCCCCCCCTTCTCTCCATTCCTAGAATAGAGCATCATCGTGTGGTCCAAAGATTAGCCTCGTTTATCTGTGTCAGGCCTCATCAGTCCACTTCCTGCTGCTCATTCATCCTGCCTCACTGTCTGAGAGCTGCTACTACACACTCACCACTGTGGACTCTCTGCATGCTATTTACCAACAAATAATGTTTAGCACTGCCAGTATCAGAGCTTCAAGATGTAAAAAATATCATTTTTGGAGCACTTCCAGAATTAAGAAACATCTTAATGACACAGGAAAAAACCATTAATTAAGCAGATGCCTAACCAAAATATGTGCTATGTCATGCCTGAGATCACAAAGAACTTCAGATATGTGTGAATGTTGTTTTTTATGTACTTTTGGCTAGGCAGCACACCCCTGTTTGGAAAGTCTGATGGAAAAAACAAAGAAACTCCCCAGAGATGAAGAAGGCAGGAATGCTGCTCTCTCTGCTTCAGGGAAGGACTTCAGAGAGATGACACGTGGAGAACAGCAGAGGTGGAGACAGAGTCTCTCTTTCTAAACACACAGTATCACACTACCCACATGACTTGACCCAGGAGGGGAACTGGAACAGAAATGGGCTGTGTTTTAGCTGGAGTCTTATCTCTGCATGCAGTACGTAAGCCTGTCATCTCTTTACTACTTCTCCTGACATCCCAACTTCAGCTCCAGGAAATTACTTTGCAGCAGTGTACTTGTGAGTAGACAAGCCTGTAATCCGCAACATGCGTTTTGTTATTCAAAAAGAGTCCATACACCTTGGGGTGAATTAGCTGCTAGCCAGTGCATGTCATAGGACTAAGAAAGCATGCATAATAAGGAATGGTTAAAGCAAGCCAAAAATAACAGTTGTAAGGGTGGGTTTCGCTATTCCACAGATTGTTTCTATCAGTGCTGCTTTCCTGTTATTGAATTCCTTTCTCGATGCATATCCTCCTTCAAACTGGACGCACTCACTGCTCATGTCACCAGTGAAGTTTAAGCTGCTTGGCACTGACTATCTGTGCCACCCTTGTCCATCATGCCTGTCTTCTGCCAGGAGCTTGTCCCTGTCCACCCTCCTTTGCAATGAGACAATGGTTTAGCCATTCAGTAGTTACTAATGATTGTAACTGAGCCCTGAAAGTGCATCACAGGTAATCCATAATGTCAAGTCGGCAAGGCCTGGAAATAGATGATCAATACGCTCACACTCAGGAATGGAGATCTTGAAACAAATGAGAAACTTTGTCTTATATTCATGGACATTGTTGTTAAATGCTGCATCTTATTTCCTAAAATTATCAGCAAGGTGGGAATACTAAGTGTCTTTACCTGTTTTGCTACTCTGGGACTCTTAGATGGCATCAAACTTGACAGAGACAAAGATGCATATCCATATTCAGTCCATATCTAACTCATTCATTCCTCCATTCATCTTCAATTTGTCCTGGTTAGGATCGCTGTGGAGACTAAGCCTATCCTGGGAACACTGGGTGCAAGGTTGGGGAATTCGCTTTGAATGGGACACCAGTCCAGCACAAGGCACCATACAGACACATTCACAAGAGTTCGCATCTAGGGGCATTTTAGAGTAGAAATTGTACACAGTCTCTGATTCAAACCCAGGCCCAAAATCTAACTGCAGGATCAGAAACTCCAGGTTCTATTTATTTATTTATTGAACAAATGACTAACCTGTGTGCATGGCGAAACTAACAACAGTATTTTACTCACCATTGCCATTAATATTATTCGATGTTGATATACAAACTGGTACTATGCCTATGCAAAAAAACATAGCAACACCACCTATGCACGTCATTGGTTGCGTCTGCCAGTGCGTATATAAAGCGACAGACATCTATGGAAGCTTCTAGAGCCTTTCTGCTATGAGAATGGGAAGTTATCACGATTTTGCGATTTTCAATGCGGTTTAAAGGTTGCCGCACGTGAGATGGGTTATAGCATTTCGCAGGTAGAAACAAAGTTTGGATTTTCACATACGAGCATTTCAAGGGTGTAATGTGACTACAAGAATTCTGGGAAACCTCAAATGTACGGCAGCAGTGTGGCAGTTGAACGTGACCAGGGTTGGCTGGCAAGAATCGTTTTACCCGATAGGTGTGCCACGCTGCCTCAAGTAACATCGGAATTCAATGCTGGGGCCTCGACAAAACATCAGCTTGAGGACTGTGCAACGGTCAGTCAATCCTGTGGGGGACCTACCAAGTAACTGCGATGGATCTGCAATGTTTCTGAATCCCACAACCTGCTACACCCTGACATCAACCAATTCTGTTCTTTATATGTTCATTTTTAGACATTATTTGTTAAAAATTAGCAAAATTATATTTTTATTATGCTACCAGTAAATGAAGGAAGTAGCTCCATTATTGTACACTATTGTGCTTTATATTATTATACTTCCCTTCAATAGATTAGAAAGTACTTCATAATGGTACCGAATTAATGCCACTTATAATTTAGCACACTTTACTAACTAACAAGTGCGAAGATTGATTAAATTATCAATTATTATTATCAATTAAATTATGCTAGTAAATACACTGCAACCTATATAATTCTGTTTCCAGGCTATAATGACATAAAAATGTGTAAGCATTCTCTTGTAGGCTGGTCATTATATTTATGATCTGTCCACCCCTTCATGTTGAGTGCACCATATTGTGCACAACTCTGGCTTGTGGTTGAGGAAGGAACAGAGATAGTGACAAGGGAGTAATTTGGTCATACTACAAGAATTGTTCGAATGAGCAAGTGAAACACGAGACTGATGGTAAAGCCAGCTAAAAATAGAAGGTTGTTTTCAGTCATGTTTTTCTGCTAAGTTCCTCATTACACAGACTCCAGGGTTGCCGCGAGGCTTCATCTGTTCCATCACACTACAGAGAAAACTGTATTGAACATGAATCCAGACGACCAACAGTGAGGATTAAAAGTGGGGTGATATATTGAATAACAGGAGCAACAGTTCTAAGAAGACAGACTCAGGAGCAGTTTTGCATGCAGCTACAATAGTGTAGTAGCAATTCTTTTAACTTGTGAAGGGAACAGAGTTGCTTTATGAATAAACCCATCAACAAGTATTAGGAAGCAACATGGAATTATACTCATAGCTCACAGTAATGCATGCCTTAGGGCTCGCACCCAGAACCGGTTCTGGGCTCATTTGAGGGAGTGGTTCATCAAGAGGGCGATCATTTGGGTCAAACATATGACCAACATATGACTGTCCAGTGCAGCTAAAGATTTTTGATTACACATGTGTGTCTAACGTTTAACATTCTGCGAAGTCCCGCCCTCTCCGGTGCCTCTGATTGGCCCTTACCCTGATATTCTTCTTCTCTGATTGTTAGTGTGGAAAAAAGATAAAGCATTATTCATATATTCGTGAAAGCACGCCCTGTACTCCACCTCGGGCAACTTCACAACCTTAAACCGTAGCAGTAATTCAAAATGAAAAACGACTATTATTTCATCAAGAAAAATGCTGTGGTGCCTGTTACACCCATCCCAGAGCCCCAGCCCAGACCCGACATCACCGAGGTTACCACTCCACCACCCCGTCTTCCCCGTTCCCGGGTAACATCTAACATCTACAGTACTTTATTTTATTAAAAATGAGCAATTATTGTGATTTCCTGTTTGTACTGTGACTGAAATCAAGAAAAAACATTCAACTGGACCTTTAATACTGATTACAATCATTTACATAATATGTTACCAATGTGTATGGGTTTACTGGCAAAAAAAGGTTACACATGAAGTGTATCATTGTGGTGCCAAAAAGTGCAGTGAAAAATTCTCTGTCCAGAAATTCTCAATAAAAAAAAGCTCAGGTGCACCAGTGAAAATAATGTATAAAGTCTGGAGCCAGGTTTGTGTACACATTCCTAACCAACCATGGATCTGTTGTGCAATTCCATACATCATTTTTGTGCATGCAGGTTTACAAAATGATAGGGACCTCAAGCACTTGATACCAACATTCAAGCACTTTTATATTTAACATGATAACATGACATTTAACATAACATAAATGAACCTCAGTTAGATGGAAACGTGCCCATGATCACCGTTTCAAGAGGACGAGGGACGTGTTCTCATTAACAAACTATCAGAGCAAATGGCCCAGAGTGAAAAAAAAATACATGACAGTGCAAAGACCCTTCAGGACTAAAGCCATTGATTTCCTATATTGCATACACTGAGTCATCAGCACTACTCACCAATGCATGACATTTTAAAGCTCATTAACGTTACTCCTGACTGTCCAGAAATACTATAATATGAAGCATCTGTGTACGCGGTGCGTATTCCACCTCGTGTCCGGGATCCCTGCATGTCCTCCATAACCCTGACCTAAACGAGTTACTGAACATAAATGAAAGAATGACACGTTGTTGATTCACATGTGCACAATTTATATGAGAACTTCCTCTTATTTGTGGTATGCAGTACTGAAATTGCTCTCATGTTTATTAAATGTGCAGCTTAGCTCCTTGACATCCAATGTCCATATTTTACGTGTTGTTACATTCCAAATAAAAGGCACAGATGGAATCCGTGCACAAAGTCACCAGTGGGAGTTTCAAGGAAGAAGAATGGCTTGCATGCCGACATCCACTCACTGGAGAAAGGAATGTTTTTCATCTTGACATCAAAAACTTCTTGTCAGTGCTGTAGTACAAAAGTGGCTTGCGTCTGTGTACTTCACCCATGAAGGGGAGCAGATGAATAAAGCCAGGATGAAAGCGGGTTTGCTATGAAGGGCTGGAACCAGCATCGTTTTAGTCCAACCCCATCCGGGTAGTTTTCTTTCCTGTGCTTATACTTCGTCATGGTGACAAGCTCTTTTCATCTTTTAAGGTGAAAAGTGAGTTATATCAAAAAACAAGGTACACTTCCTCATTTGGCAGGGACCTCTATTGAACTTGACTTATAGTTGAGGTGAGATGAGCAATTAGGGCTCTTGATCAAGAATCCAACTCATTTGAACTCATAACCTTCCAAATTACTAGGCCAGAAACTGATGGGCTGGGGGTCTCAGTAGATGGCACTATCCACCCTTTACTGCATACATGAGGTCACAGATGGCTAGTGTTACAGGAAAGAGATAAAGAGTATGACATCCCTCCCACAAAGAGAGCATGGGCAATTTTACACCCCATCTACACAAGAATGTATGAAGAATTTTATTCTGAAAGCATGACACAGAGGGCAAATTTGAGTGTTTTAACAGCAAATAAGACATTTTCATGCTACGTTGTGTTTTGGGTATCGCTGGGTCTCCTCTTCATTCTTAAGGCTTTTGTTGAGGTGCCTGTTCAAAAATATCCTCCAATCATCAGCTTCTCTGGCCTCAGCTTTCAGCTCGTCGGAGTGTCTGGTTTGTGAAGTTAGCTTTTACCAGCTTTTATCTTGAGGTCAGTAAGGAAAGCACAATGAATAGCAACGACGGCTAATTATGTGACGTGTATACCGTCTTGTTATGGTAACATACTTACAGGGTTAGCTAACGTTAACATTAACTGTGATTAAGTTGACAGAAAGCGTCCTTTAGTCTCTTACAGACTGCACACTGCCGCACTAAATAGTATGTAAACAATAGTACACCACCGCTAGAAGTGCTGTCAGTAGTGTAGTGCAGTGTGTAAAGTTCTTAAGTGTTGTTTGGGGCACAGCTTCACTGTCTAACGGTAATGTTAGGCTTCTGTCAGTCGTGTAAAACTTTCTCCTTGTCAGCCTTAACGGAAAATTCCTGAATAGGGCATAGACACTTTGCCTTTATACACTTGGAATCAACTCATACCAACTAATATTTTAGGGGATGGGGGCTTCGATTCATTCAGGCACCTGAGTGAAGCTAGCAAGACATGGCAGTATGATGCCACCTTGGAGTCAATACAGCTTCACCAAAGTGTTGACACTGGAGTTTAAAGGTACGTGAATTACCTTTAGGAAAGGTACATGTGATACAGCTTTCAAAAGTGGTCATAATATGGTACCTTAGAAGAATTTTTATCTTTTCTGCTTATCCTTTCTGCTAAATAAAACAATCTTTATTGTGCAAGTATGCATGCTTTGCTCAAAACTTCTATCTGTGCAGATGGCACAACAAGACAGAGGCGATACTCTAAGGTATCCATTACAACAACATAATGCTTGCTGAGTACTAAGGTATATCATGAAACCAATTATTGGTGCATTTGTAAAGTTGAGTGTCTGGATAAAACAGCCATTAAAAAGAGTGATTTGTGTCTTCAGAGACAAACAGCATGGCTTGGCTTGCTCTGCGTTTGCACGCAAACCTCTGAGGGAGTGTGTGCTGAGAGCTTGTCTGGATAGGCCTCATTTTACAGTGTGTTCTCAGGAACAAGGTGAAGCCAGGTTGCTGTTTATCACTCCCCTTTGGTGTGTAAACAAATTTCTGGTTCAGCTGGCTCTGTTTGGCCATTGGCTGATCCTGTGCCCGTCAATCACTGTGGCCTTATGTAAGCACTATCTGCAGGTGGAGGTGTGTCCCTCCATATTTCACAGGCACTCGAGCGTGAAAGGTTAGCCTTGCCCGCACCTGTCACTCCCTCTGTATGGTTCAGCAAACCAAACGCATTAGAACAGTTTTAGTGCCCTTAAAAGTGCACATGCCGTTAAAAAGCAACACTGATGAGAATGGGCACTGAGGAAACAGTATGTGTGTCTGCGTGTTGGAACTCAAGACAAATAAGCTGACACAAAAGAGCACTCTTGATTAGACCACACACTGTGTCTTCATTACAACTCATTAACAATTAAACAGAAGTAATGCTGAGGACAGTTGTGCTCCCAGCTCACCGTACAGAAAACACAAACGTTTTAAGCAAAAACCTCTTCAAATTCTACAACCAGACACACATCTGAATATCACACAACAAAGCAGAAAACAAAAAACAAAAACATGACCTTGGCATCATCATGGATTTGTTTGCATAACTGTTTCTTTTTATATTAGGGCTACACAATATGGACAAAATATCACACTGTTATTAAATGCTTTGCAATATTTAGAACCTGGTAAATACCTGATGGATCAGAGACCCTGTCTCGAGTTTGTGAGTCGCACTTAAGTCACACACACAGTGACCCGAGACTTGACCCGAGACTCGACACGGACTCAGGATTTGTCACTCATGAAAAGAATGCTTTATAATATTTTTTGGTGCATTAACGTTCGGGAAACGTCTGAAGGGCTGAATGTCATTCCCTCCCTTATTACCATGCGTAACTTTACACATGTGCACGGTTACTGATGACACAACAATAAGAGACTTGAGACTTCAAAAAAATGAGCATCTCTGGAAAAACAATGGAAAAAAATTAAGCAGCATTACAGTGACCACAATGATTTATTTATTTTTTTGGCTCATGTGAACACACTCATGCATTGTAGACTCTATGAGAATCAGCAGATATCCAATAGTGACTCAACATTGACTCAATATTTTCTATCACTTTAGCAACTGCAAATGTCTAAAAGGTGGGTGTGTGTGTGTGTGTGTGTGTGTACCATGTTTACAGGATAGAAAGATCTGATATTTTTAACCTTGTGGGGATTTTGCTGGTCCCCATAAGGAAAGTGTGTTTTTTGTTGTATATCTTAATAAAAAAAATAATAATAAAGCTGCTTTTTCATGACTGAAGTTAAGGTTAGGGTTAGGGTTAATTAGCTTTAGTAGTAACTATGTCAGTGGAAAGTCTTCACAAGTACAACAATAAAAACGTGTGTGTGTGTGTGTGTGTGTGTGTGTGTGTGTGTGTGTGTGTGTGTGTGAGGATGTCTAAATTGACGTTATCTGACACTCAGCTAATGCTGAGCTTAAATACAAACCAAAATCCAAAATAATCTTTCTTTTTTTAACATTGTTAGTTCACATCCCACGTGATATCTTTCAAGTCACATCACTACGCACGTCTTTCATCAGACTGCAATGCCTTTCTTTGGCAACGTCTTCTGATTGACGTTGACTGTCACCCAGGCAGGAAACAATAATATTTACCTTTAATGTCACATGAATCCCTACAGACTAGACACATCCCAAAGGAAAAACTAAAGTAGCTTGTTACTTTGTGCCTAAGCATTAATCTTCACCCTAAAATCATGTTGGAAATGCATGCCTAAAAAGCAGAGTCCTGATTAACTTAAGCAACAGATTTTGCATTTAAAAAAATGTAAACTGTCCACCGTGTTCACAGCCTGCATACATTAAATAAGTGGACTGGACTGCAAAGTCTGATCTGTTACCAGCAGCATCTAAGTGGTGTATCCGCTGAAAAATTAGTTCTCTGGCCAGTTAAGCAGTTTTGCTTTTTAGAACGGTTCATAATTATAACGTTTTCTGAAAAAGAAGCTAAGAAGGCCATTCATTTTCTATGTACATTAGCAATTTCAGCAACAGTGGCAAGCAAGATTTTCTCAGTTCTGTGCAAATTATGTACGATGCGACAAAGCGACAAATCCAAACAATTCGATTAATTGAATGACACTAACCAATCCATGAGACAGAATCTACAGCCCGTGTTGTCTGACGCTTCGTCAGTTCCGCACTCACAAATTTAGTTCCCACCTGCAATTAGTTCCCGTCTACCATTTAACACACAAAAATGTAACAAAACTTTTCCTCTCATCTGGTTACATACCGTATAACCTTTCATTAAATGAATGTAGAGACATTGGGAAGAAAAATAAAGCTTGGAAGGAAGGAAGGAAGTAGAAGAGATCACTGCTGCCTCTAGTAAGTATATACACTGAAGTACCAAAAACTGGTACTGGAGCCTATGCAAAATACATAGCAACACCGCCTATGTATGTCATTCAGTGCGTTCCATAGACATCTTTGGAAGCTTCTAGAGCTGTTTCCGCTGTGAGAATAGCAAGTTATCAGGATTTTGTAATTTTCAACAGTTGGGGCTCGTGAGATAGGTCATAGCATTTCGTAGGTAGACACAAAGGTTAGATTTTCAAGTATTCTGTCAAAACAGAATTCAATGCTGGGGCCTCAACAAACATCAGCATGAGGAATGTGCAACGTTCCCTCCAAGATCCTGTTGGGGAGCTACCAAGTATTAACTGGTATAGTATAAAACTGGTATACCAGTTTTTCTGGTACTTAAGTGTATATCTAGTACAGTTAGCTTGCTCTGTTAATCTGCCAACAAAGCTCAGTCAAAAGAAATCAGATACTAAATGCCCAAAAAAGATAGCGTTCCCAAAGACAACTGGACCCAATAACCAATCACCGATCACCCATGCATCTTTATTCCCTGTATCCAACTCTCTTATTATTTACAATCACAACGAAACCTGTTTCCTTTCATGTTCATTTCTCAACAACTCACTACAGTCTTGTACAGTCTTTTATCTTGTTTTCCTTCTTGATAAAACAGTTGGTTTCGACTCTACTTTGCAAATACTCTGTGTAATTTGTGGTGCCATGAACAAGAACAACTCTTATTCTATTTTAAGCATCTTGCATATGCATCTTCCTCCTTCGTGTTGCGCGTTCTGATATGCAAATAATCATGAGAATCAATTCAACAGCATGCAAAATAGTCCCTGACGTCATCGTGAAAGTTCTAGCACCATTCTGAACATGCACTATCTTACTACATTCCCCTGAAAAGACTTAGCAACACTCAGGGCAGCACCAGGGACTTGCCTGTGTGAACTTAGAGTAAGGGTTTCCCTACAAGCACAGCCTGGGGAAGAACATTTTAGAGTAGTATTAAAAAGAATTATTGACTGGTCACATGGGTCATTTGGATATTTTTTCTGAGAGAGAGAAAGAGAGAGATGAGAGAGAGAGAGAGAGAGAGAGAGAGATCACAAAAGCTGATATGGGGGTGATTTACAAACTGGTGCACTCTATATGTTGTCTGTATCAGCAACAGTTCCTGCTGGTTGGTACAGATGCTTTAACGCCTCCGCCGGAGTCTCTGGAGAGGATTTTTTTTTTCCCTGCTGTATCTGCTCTAGTTGGAAAACTTATGGCCAGCAAACGGTGGCACATCATAACGCACGAACAAACTGTCTGAACAAAAAATGCATTATACCATATTTTACATCTCCAACAACCTCTATAATGCACTCATTTATGTAATGCACTTATGTAAATGTAAACAAGGATGGTTGGGGGGGGGGATTGCAGCCTGTCAGTGATATCAGGGATCCCAGCAGCCCGTTATATAACTGGCCCCGATGTGCACCACGGGAACAAATCTCAATGAAGCTGCGCGACACACACACACACACACGTATTTCACCACGCATAACTGAGTGCACAAACAACAACGTCTTAACACTGTTGACAACGTGACTAAATGTTCCTGGTCATCACGGTGCTCCGTGTCACTAAACCGTGCGCGCGCGTGTGCGTACGTGCGTGTGCGCGCGTGTGTGTGTGTGTGTGTGTGTGTGTGTGTGTGTGTGCGTGTGCGCGCGTGTGTGTGTGTGCGTGTGCGCGTGTGTGTGCGTGCGTGTGGGTTGTTCCTGCGAGAGATCAGCGCCGCTTACAACTTCCGCGATTGTGTTTTCACGCGCAGACAGAAAGTGCAAGAAAAAAAAGCCACGTCGAAGCACTGACGTTTCTAAAAGTAGGTTACAGTACAGTAGTGTGTAGCGTAGTGTAGGGCAGAGTAGTGTAGTGTAGTGTAGTGTAGTGTGCGCGTGTGTGTGTGTGTGTGTGTGCGTGCGTAGCAGATGAGTGGCGCAGTTGTTCAGCGCTCTCTCTTTAAAGTCAGACCCGGCGCGAGCGCTCGTTGCCCGGCTTCCCCCCCTGAAAGTGCCGCGCGCTCTCTGTCACACTTAACACTTTTTTCCATAATAGTGCAACGTTGACTCGACTACCAGAGGCTGCTGTAGTTCAGATCAAGCTGTTTTCATCTAATGACAAAGTAGTGCAAGCGCTTTTTAAGTGTTTTATG